>RJVU01053127.1:13826123-13837835 GCA_003731715.1 Anabarilius grahami | reverse complement strand
AGATAGATAGACAGACGACACACATAGATAGATAAATAGATAGATAGATAGATAGACAGACAGACAGACCGACGGACGGACAGACAGACAGATAGACAGATAGATAGACAGACGACACACATAGATAGATAGACAGATAGATAGACAGACGACACATAGATAAATAGATAGACAGACAGACAGACGGACGGACAGACAGATAGACAGACGACACACATAGATAGATAGATAGACGGAAGGAGAGACAGATAGATAGACAGACGACACATAGATAGATAGATAGACAGACAGACGACACACATAGATAGATAGATAGACGGATGGACAGACAGACAGACAGACAGACAGATAGATAGATAGACAGACAGACGGACGGACGGATAGATAGATAGATAGATAGATAGATAGATAGATAGATAGATAGATAGATAGACGGACGGAGAGACAGATAGATAGGCAGACGACACATAGATAGATAGATAGATAGATAGATAGATAGATAGATAGATAGATAGATAGATAGATAGATAGATAGATAGATAGACAGACGACAGACAGACGGACAGATAGACAGACGACACACATAGATAGATAGATAGATAGATAGATAGATAGATAGATAGATAGATAGATAGATAGATAGATAGATAGATAGATAGATAGATAGACAGACAGACGACACACATAGATAGATAGATAGATAGACGGACGGACAGATAGACAGACGACACACATAGATAGATAGATAGATAGATAGATAGATAGATAGATAGATAGATAGATAGATAGATAGACGGACGGAGAGACAGATAGATAGACAGACGACACATAGATAGATAGATAGATAGATAGATAGACAGACAGACGACACACATAGATAGATAGATAGATAGATAGATAGATAGATAGATAGATAGATAGATAGATAGATAGATAGATAGATAGATAGATAGACAGACAGACAGACAGACAGACGGACGGATCTTATTATAATAATCTTTCTTACTTATCCTCATAATACTAGTCAATTTATTTTTATATCTTTTATATTTATTCTCAGCTTCTAAAGTTCTAGATTTTATAAATTGTTTGTACAAAGTATTCTTTTTTTTACAAGCATTTAGTAAACCCTTTGTCATCCATGGTCTCTCTTTATATTTTTGCTTTTTATTAAATTGTTTCAAAGGACAATGTTCATCATATAATAATTTAAATATTGTCAGGAATGTTTCATAAGCTTTATTGGTATCAGTCTCCTCATACAATTTATTCCAGTTATGTTTTAATAATTCATTTCTAAATGTATTTATTGATTCAGCTGTTCTAACTCTCCTGTAACTAATCTCATTAACATCTTTATACTTCACATAATCACAACTGCACATCACAAACACTGGTAAATGATCACTTATGTCATTCAGAAGTAACCCACTCTTTATACCAATGTCCATTCTATTTGTAAATATGTTGTCTATTAGAGTTGCACAATAAGATGTTATTCTGCTCGGTTTAGTTATTAATGGAAAATAACTCATATTGAACATTACCTCAATAAATTCATCAGTAAGTTTATGCTTGTTGGGATTTAAAAGATCTAAATTAAAATCTCCACAAATGAACACAACTTTATGATCTTTCTTAGCAAACAATCTTTCCATACTGTTCTTGAATGTTTCAACATTTGACCCAGGTGCTCTATATACACAACTAACAATTACATTTTTCTTTTTTTCAAAATTAATTTCCACCGTTATGATCTCCATCACATCATCGATATTAGTTGTCATATTTGTCACAATTTTATAATTCAATCTTTTATCTACATACAGAGCCACTCCCCCTCCTTTTTTGTTCTCTCTATTACAGTTTTTCTCCATTGGTTTGGCTCATTTCTTGAAACAGAAATTACATTCTCAAAACTACATGGACAAACCTCTAAACCACTTGGCAATTGTTCACAACAGAATTGAATTTCTCATTCATTTTGCAAATTGCAAATGTCTAAGTACATGTCTCAATGTCTCAGTACATCTTTGCGAATGATTAAGTACAGGTAGCCTACATTTAGCACAATTTCCAAGTGAATAGATCTTGTTGATCTAAACTGATTGTTGATTCTCAGTCTAATGGTTGTTTGCTCCAAAACGGGTCAGCGTCATTTCATTGTATAAGTCATCATATGCACAATAGTTTGTTCAATTGTCAAAATTACTCAAGAACATAATACCATGAATACCATATATGAATCCTTGGAACATTTGATAAATTATTACAGCAATTGACAGTCAGGTGAAACTAGAACTTGACTAATGAAGGAGGAGTTTCACACATCTCAGATGACCAATCAAACAGTATGTTTAGTTACCTGACAGGTGCTGTCCATGACTGTGAATGCTGCCAAACATGTATGTAAAGAGCTTGACCATGCAGGACCAGTACAGTTTCTGAACATGGAGGCACCTGGCCAAGTAAATGAACAAGGGCAGCTACCTGCTCGAGGAAGAGGAAGAGGAAGGAGAAGAGGAAGAGGAAGAGGAAGGAGAAGGAGAAGAGGAGGAGGAGGAGGAGTAAGGGTGCGTGGTGGTGGAATAGGGGGAAGAGGCAGAAGAGGACGAAGACACCATGCTGTCCCGGATGAAATTCAGGCCACAATTATAGACCATGTCATCAACCATGGCCTCACAATGGCGGAGGCAGGTTGTCGAGTGCAGCCTAATGTGCCTCGCTCTACAGTCTCCTCCATCATTCAAACCTTTCGCAGGGAAAACAGGTATGTTGTCAGTCAATGATGGAATTATATGTTGTATAGGACAGGACACTGTGCATAGACCAAGAAATATATTTACACATTTACCTATTCATTTAGTGTGTGTGTGTGTGACAGTAATATCTTACCTCAATGGGATGTTATGATACTAAAAATGACTAGAAAAACATTGGAGAAAATAAATGGAATAGTTTATTTTCTACAGTATTGATGATACAGTTTACAGTAGTATTCTAGTCACTGTGCAGTGATGCATTAGAATTGTGGTAAAGTTACTGTAAGTAAAACAACAATACAATTACATAGGTAACTCATTCTGTAAGGAATACATAAGGTATACATTATGAATGAAGTGTCCTTTGAATTCTATGTCTAGGATTGGACGACAACCTTGCACGGGTGGCAGAAGAAAACTTCTTAGTGAACAACAGGAACAAGAGATCTGTAACATGGTGATGGCAAATAATGCCATCACACTGAGAGAGATCCGCGCTGCAATCCTACAAGACAATGCCATATTCCAAAATGTCAACTCTATAAGCATCTCCACAATAGACCGGATATTGAAAAAGCATGAGATGACAATGAAGCAAATTTACAGGGTACCATTTGAGTGTCACAGATCCCTTGTTCCTTGGACTCCAATTCCCATGATCCTCCTGTCTCCACACCTGCACTCACTTTCCTCGTCATCTCCCCATCATCACCGATCATCATCACCTGGACTTCCTCGTCAGCACTCCCTATATATATGGACTCACTCCCTTCACTCCTTGTCTGTTCTTATATGTTATACCTAGTGTTTGGATGTTGTTTCTCCTCGTGTTTCCAATAAAACCCATCATTTGTGGAAAGTCCGTGAACGCTTCATCTGTACAACAGCCAACCGTAACATTGAGAGGAACTCTGATAGAGTGAAAGAGCTGCGGTACCAGTATGTACAAGTTAGTCAGTTACTGGTTGTCCATCATTATAACCTTTTTACAATTAAGCAGTGGTTCCCAAACTTTTTCGGCTCCAGTACCCACTTTACCTGATTTGTGTATCTAGGTATTCCACAACAGCAGTTGTTTATAAATGAGAAGGAAATTTAGTTTTGACACATGAGTGAAATGTTTTGGGAGAGGTATGAGCTTTTGCAGGTAAACCATGGTGTTGTGCCGAACCATCCACATTATTTTGACAAAAGCACCAAGACTGTTGAGAATGTCCGGTCTGTTTTGAGAAATGAGCCAAAGCAATTGAGAAGGATCTTTGCCATTTCTGTGGCACTGACTCTTTATATGGAAAAGGAATTTAGTTTTGAAACATGAGTGAACAGTTTTGGTAGAGATATGAGCTTTTGCAAGTGAGCTATAGTGTTGTGCTGAACTGCAAGACTGTTTTGCCAAATTATCTTAGAGTTGTGAGAATGTAATTTCTGTTTCAAAAAATGAGCCAAACCAATGGAGATAAACTGTAACATAATTCAGTTCATATCCATTCAACTCACAGTCTACACCCTTTTCATTAGTAAGCCAAGTCTCAGATATGGCTACCACCTGAAAAGATTTGTTTAGCTGACTTAAGTATTCTTTGATGTTGTGAAAATTTGCATATAAGCTTCTGCTATTAAAATGAATAATTGACATTCCCTGTTCAGCTTTTATATTCATGTTAAATTGATCTTCAGAGTAGTAACAGCAGTTGTTGTTTATATTGTTAAAAAAATTATTTTCAGGGTCAATATCTTGTTCAAAGTCCATATAGTCCATAGACACATCAATCAACGTCCGTCACACACACCGATACACTGCATATTCTCTTCTTATGTGTGTTATTTCACAGTCACTGATATTTGTCCAGCTCTTACAATCAACACTCTAGCCTCCTCTGGTGCCCCGTTAAGTTTTATATACACCTTGCAGTTTGATGTCCAAGTTGACTGGATTTTTTTCTGCTTTCTTAGAAAGCGTGCCCTTTTGGCTATATCTGCATTCTTTTTTGTTAGGTGCTCATTTACATAAACATCGGATCCCTTGAGCTTTTTCTCTTGTCTGAGCAATGCAGTTTTGTTTTCTCTGTTCTTAAAGCGAATTATTATGGCTGGTTTGTCGTTTTTGTTTTTCCGGAATAAAGGATAACATGACTCAATGTCTGTGTTGGATATTGATATGCCTTTGCTGTGAAAGAAAGCGGTCACCTGTTGCTCCATGGAGTCCATGTCTGAGTCTGTTAGCTCCCCACCGACCGTCGTTGTCACCGCCCTGGCATAGGACCGAGGCCTGGTCTCCAGTCCGCTGACAACAATGTCGTTCATGCGGGTATACTGCTCCAGGTCTGCCACCCGGTACTCCAGGCTAGCAATCCTCTTATCCTTCTCCTGATTTTGTTTTTTTAGTTCTTTAACTTCGCTCATCAGATCCATTATCATTTTCTGCTGCTTAGAGACAGTCACAATCTCCTCAGACAGAAAATCAAGCGATTTCTTTATCTCTTCAATTTCGTCATTCTTCTTCGGTGGCATATTCCTTGTTTTTAGTTTTAGGTTTTTCAGTCAGCACGCTTGATCTTTTAATCAACTCACTGAACACCTGGGAAAAGTAGTAGCCCAAGCTACACAAGGTGTGTTTGTTAACACTCCGTTAACACATAGTGTAGTTGACTATGCCATCACTGGCATGGACCCTTCCTCCTTCAGTCCATTTACTGTCAAACAGTAAACTCCACTCTCTGACCATAACCAAACTAACATCTATATCAAAACTCATCAGACACCAGAACAAAACAGGCTGAAAACCTGCAAAATGTATCAGGTCCAACAGAGATACAGATGGGCTCCAGACAGCAAAGATACATTTTTTCCAAGACCTCAATTCAGAAGAACTAAAAAATTTAATAAATACATTCATAAATAAGAAATTTGAAACAACTAAAGATGGTGTTAATTCGGCTACAAATGAAATAAATTACATATTTAAAAAAGCAGCACATAGAAGTGAATTGAAAAAGAAAGGCAAAGAAATATACTAAAAATACCCCAAAAAATGAAAAATGGTTTGACTCAGACTGCAAAACACTAAGGAAACAACTTAGAAAATGATCAAATTTGAAACATAAAGAACCAAACAACACAGACATCAGAATTGAATACTGTTCAAAACTAAAACAATACAAAGACACAATTAGAGTGAAAAAGCAACACCATCTGACCAAAAGTTTACAGGAAATAGAACATTCAATAAATCAGAATCAGTTCTGGGATATGTGGAATAATCTGAGCACAACAAAACCACAAGACCTACCAATACAAGATGGAGAAATCTGGACAAAACATTTAGAAAATTTATATAAAGAAATCCCACCAAAACAACTCAATGACAATTATAATCTGATCAACCAAAATCTACAAACTAATGAAGACACAATTAAAAATAATCAAAATCCACTCGACTTCTCAATTACACATGAAGAATTGACAAACAAACTCAAAAGCCAAAAATGTAAGAAATCTTGTGGTGCTGACAGCATTCTGGGTGAAATGCTAAAACACAGCACACCTGAGCTGCAGACGGCTGTGCTCAAATTATTCAACATTGTACTTAGTTCAGGCTGTTTTCCTGACATCTGGAGCCAAGGACTTATTACCCCAATTCATAAGAGAGGGATTGATAATTTCAGAGGCATTTGTGTGAGCAGTAATCTGGGGAAGTTATTTAGCAGTATTTTAAACAATAGAATTGTAAACTTCCTTACCGAACACAATGTCCTGAGTCCGAGTCAGATTGGCTTCCTACCAAATCACAGAACAACCGACCACATTTACACCCTACACACCCTAATCAAGAAACACGTAAAACAGACCAAAAACTGAAAAATATTTGCATGCTTTGACGATTTAAAAAAAGCATTTGATTCTATTTGGCACGACGGATTATATTACAAACTTTTACAAAGCGGTGTAGGGGGTAAAGCTTATGACATTATTAAATCAATGTATTCGAACAACAAATGTGCAATACGAATTGGCAACAAACAGAATTCTTCACCCAGAAGACAGGAGTATGGCAGGGCTGAGTCCAACGCTGGTCAACATTTACATTAATGAACTAGCGGTGCAGTTGGAAAAGTCTACAGCTCCCGGACTCACTCTACAAGACGAGAACATCAAGCTCTTGCTGTATGCAGACGATCTGGTGCTACTGTCAACCACTGCACAGGGACAACAGCAGCACCTGGACCTGCTGGACAACTACTGCCAGAACTGGGCCCTGGCAGTAAACCTCAAGAAGACCAACGTTATGGTCTTCCAGAAAAAGCCCAGATGTCAGGAACACAGATACCAGTTCAGTCTAGGCAGCACCACCCTAGAACACACGATGCAGTACACTTACCTCGGTCTGATCATCACTGCATCGGGGAGTTTCAGTATGGCAGTGAATGCTCTCAAAGATAAAGCTCGAAGAGCTCTATACGCCATCAAGAAAAGATTCCAAAACATTGATATACCAATTCCAATCTGGTGTAAAATTTTCGATAGTGTTATTCAGCCCATTGCGCTGTATGGAAGTGAGGTTTGGGGTCCACTCAGTGATCAGAGCTACACTAGATGGGACAGACATCCAACAGAAGCCCTACACTCAGAATTCTGCAAAATGATCCTAAAATTACAAAGAAGAACACCCAATAATGCATGTAGGGCAGAATTAGGCCGATTCCCATTGATAACTATTATGCAAAAAAGATCCCTCAAATTCTGGATGCATCTAAAATCAAGTCCCACAGAATCGCTACATTTTAAAGCATTACAAACCCAAGAACTGAACCCCGGAAAAAGACCCCTCAGTCAGCTGGTTCTGAGACTTACTAACCTGACTAACTCTACTAACACTAACCAGTCTCAGACCAGCACTGCTTCTCCAAACATCAAAATAAACCAAATTATCAAACAATCTAAAAATACATATCTGGAACATTGGGATGAGGAAACTAAAACACAAAGTAAATTACAATTCTATCAAACTCTAAAATCAAATTATGAATATCTCCAAAGTGTCAAAGACACAAAGCAGAGACGGATCCTGACCAAGTACAGGCTCAGTGAGCACAGTCTAGCCATCGAGACCGGCAGACACAGAAAGAGCTGGTTACCCAGAGAGCAAAGAGTGTGTTCACTGTAGGACAGGAGAGATCGAGACAGAGACGCACTTCCTCCTTCACTGTCAAAAATACATATCAATTAGAGATCTCTACTTCACCAAATTCAGTAATTTAATAAAGAACTTTACAGCCATGAGTGAAGTAGAACAAATAAAGATAATATTAGGAGAGGGACCGACAGCAGCACTGGCTGCGAGATACGTGTGGACGTGCCACAGCCTGAGAGACAGCATTCACCTGCTGTGTAATGTGTGTGTCTGACCTCAGTGTGTTTCCCTACCGTCCACCACAGTGACCCTCCGTACGTGTGTGTATATATATTTGTTTAACAACTGTGGTATCAAATGTTCAGACATGTTATAATGTGTTACACTGTTAATTTAAGTTTAAGTTATGTTATAATATTTGATAGTATTTTCTTCTATTATACAGATGTTTTTTATTAGTATTTTATGTATGCTTTGGCAATATTGTATGATTTACAGTCATGCCAATAAAGCAATTTTTGAATTGAATTGAATTGAATAGATAGATAGACGGACGGATGGACGACACACATAGATAGATAGATAGATAGATAGATAGACAGACAGACAGACAGACAGACAGACAGACAGACAGACAGACGGATGGACAGACAGATAGATAGACGACAAACATAGATAGATAGACAGACAGACAGACAGACGGACGGACGGACAGATAGACAGACGACACATAGATAGATAGATAGATAGATAGATAGATAGATAGATAGATAGACAGACGACACATAGATAGATAGATAGATAGATAGATAGATAGATAGATAGATAGATAGATAGACACACAGACAGACAGACAGACAGACAGACGGATGGATGGACAGACAGATAGATAGACGACAAACATAGATAAATAGATAGACAGACAGACAGACAGACGGACGGACGGACAGATAGACAGACGACACATAGATAGATAGATAGATAGATAGATAGATAGATAGATAGATAGATAGATAGATAGATAGACAGACAGACAGACAGACAGACAGACAGATAGATAGATAGATAGATAGACAGACAGATGACACATAGATAGATAGATAGATAGACAGACAGATGATAGATAGATAGATAGATAGACAGACAGACGACAGACGGACAGACAGATAGACAGACGACACACATAGATAGACAGACAGACAGACAGATAGTCAGACGACACACAGATAGACAGACAGACAGACAGACAGATAGATAGATAGATAGATAGACGACACACATAGATAGATAGATAGATAGATAGATAGATAGATAGATAGATAGATAGATAGATAGATAGATAGATAGATAGATAGACAAACAGACAGACAGACGGACGGACGGACAGATAGATTGATAGACAGACGACACACATAGATAGATAGACAGACAGACGATAGATAGATAGATACAATGATTTTTGTTGCTTAAATAAAGCTTCTCCAAACTCATATAATGACAGAATCACACATGTGCCCTCCAAACTTAGATTTATCTCAAATATTAATGCCGTTTTACATCAACAGTATAAGCCTGACAGACCTTGTCATTATGCATTTATCATTTGTAGTGGAGAGTCGGTCTACACAATCTCGGTCGCTCTTTATTTATAAGCTGCAGTGTTTTACATCACATGGCCTTCAGTGCTTTGACACTAATGGTCTTGGGGCTGTAATGACATTAGAGTGGTTATTATGCCATTGCTCATCCTACATTCCTTTGTACATCCTAGGTCGTGTCACATTTGTTGACTCCCTCTAAACTGCAGTCAAATCGCAGTTTTGGTAAATTATATACAAGGGCTTAATACATATTTATTTATATGTGTGAATTTTAAAGAAATTGAATTTATAAAAAAAAACATTCATCATCATCATCATGTCAATGATCATAAAAATATATCTGCCTAAAAGCTTACAAGACAAATAGGGGTTCTACCTTAAAAACAACGGAGACACTGATGTCTTTCCACAGACTTTGGGTGAACTGGCAAGGACAAAGTAATTGAGGGTTTGTTTCAGAAGATTAAAATAAAATTCTTATTGCAGAATTTTTCCATCTACAGGGGGGCGACATTTATATATTCCTCCGTAACAATAGGTGGCGCTGCCATTCTTTCCCAGCCGTATAGACGCAACGCATTGTAGGTAAAGTTTCCGTTGGCGCTAGCAAGTAGCAATGGCGACGTCTTTAGGATCCAATACTTACAACAGGCAAAACTGGGAGGATTCGGTAAGTATAACATATTTTAAGAATATACAAGAAGTTTTACTTGTTGCAACTGGTGCATATACGTTCTTTGCTTGAGCTCGCCAAAAATGAAAACCTTTTCTAATCGGATCCCATTCTGTAGTGTCTTAGCTTATGGCTAATGAAAACCCTTTCTCATCAATAGTCAATGTTTTTATATAAATCACGAATCACCCATATCTGCAAACTGAATAGTGTGAACATCCTCTATCCAGTCAATGTATTGTGTATCTTTATTGTACAGACGCAAATAAACATCCTCTTGAAGTGAAATGACGAGAAAGCCTAATTATACCATTATAAGTGTCCTGTTAACAAAAGTTTATATAGTATCAAAAACATTTAAGTAATCTATTTTTAACAAAAACGTGCATTTATAATAGTGATATTGTTGGCTCATAACACTTAGAGTTATTTCTTTGTTATATTGGATGCATTTTGTTTTGTACTATCATGGTTTTGTGTGTGTGTGTGTGTGTGTATGTGTGTGTGGATAGCAGTAGTTTAAAAACTAAACTAAAAAGTACAATTATTTTCAGTTTGAATGGTAATGGCCTTTGCTTATTTAAACAGGATTTTCCCATCCTCTGTCAAACATGCTTGGGAGAAAACCCTTATATCCGCATGGTAAGTAGAGTTAGTGCCGTTTCACTTATTAGTTTTTCATTGTTAATTATTAATGAATTCAAGTTGTCTTTTTTTTTTTTTTGTATTTAAACACATTTTCACTTTGTACGTGTATTTCCTTTAACAGACCAAAGAGAAATTTGGCAAGGAGTGCAAGGTACTTCTGCGTTCATCCTCACAAAAATGCTAAATGTGCTCCTGACTGGGTTCCCACAGTCCTCTCAGAACGTTTCTATGCCTATTATATTAATTCAAATGGTTGGTACATGATATACAAATGGAAACTTGGTCCAGTAATCTCTTAAATTATTTGTCAAAATCCCTATCCAGTACACAGCAAAGTCATGGAAAATAATTGATTAAAGACTCCATATTTTTTGCCCCACATTTTGAAAGTGCAGCATGTTATTTTATTGTGTATTCTTCCTATCTTCTAGATCTGTGCGCGTCCCTTCACGGTGTTCCGCTGGTGTCCTGGAGTCAGGATGCGCTTTAAGAAGACAGAAGTGTGTCAGACCTGCAGTAAAATGAAGAATGTCTGTCAGACCTGCCTCCTGGATCTGGAATATGGTAATGCTGAACTGTTATGATTTAGAATTCCAGCTAATAAAATCCTAATTTGTGGCTATACTCTGGATACTGTGGATATATAAATATCTGTTTGTAAAATAACAATAGTGTTGTCAAAATAAGAAATGCTGTTTTAATTTCATAATTATGACTTTTTATCTTAACTTTCTGTATCAAATTTTCTTTCAAAGACTTTTTAATCTCATAATTTCCATTTAGTATGACATCATTTCGGCTTAAGTCATAATTATGATTTACCAGAGCATGATTTTTTTTTCTTATGTGGCGAAAATGGGCTTCCATAGTAATGTTTAGAAACTGACACAATCCTAA
>RJVU01053127.1:13798619-13826100 GCA_003731715.1 Anabarilius grahami | reverse complement strand
ATATATATATATATATAAATATAAATATAAATAATGTGAAGAGTTTGGTTCCAAAACGCTATAAATCCATTTTGATTAATTTGAGTAAAAATGTGTTTTCTTTACCAAGAAAGTGGCCAGATGAAAACCACTATTTTCTGTTTCAAACTTTCTCTTAGCAATTTAAAAAAATCAAATCTATATTTTGATTTTCAAAAGTTTATTATAAAAACTTATTATTTTCCCCCCAAAATGCAATAAATCCATGACATGTTCTTTTTCAAAATGCTATTAATCCATCAATATAAAAGTTATTTTTCATATTGAAAATACACAACAAAGTAAGTTGATTCACATATGACAGCCTCTGAACTTTGTCAATACTAATCTTTTATATACAGGCATTTGACTAAAAATGCATTCAGCCGTCGCTCCCAAAATGAATTCAACGAGTCATCTTGTTAATGTTATAAATTACTTGAGTGCCTCATCTTCTTAATCTCCTCACGTAAATGATTACATTTCGATGGCTTACGTTTCTTCCCCACCTCAGAAACCACCACAGGTCCATCAATGCCGTCAAAATTATTCATTTTTCTGTTTTTGTTAATCACAAAGTACAAAGTAGATAAGGAAAATTAGGATGCCAGGTATATTCAGAGCACCGCCATTACTGTTTACAATGCGTGGAATGGTGCACTGTGATTGATTGAGCGGATATATCGCATTCTGCAGAGAAGGGAGACTGGCGTTTGTCGAGTTTTGGAAAGAAAGGGAGAAAACAGAACACAGCGAATATCGCATTTTGCACAAAATTAATAAATGACTTTTCAATACCAACAGAACTGATTTTAGCGGAAACTCATTTTTTAAAATGGCGTTTATCGCGTTTTGGAACCAAACTCTTCATATATACATTAATGTTATAGTGTTGTAAACATTCCTAAATAATAAAGATTATTTTTGTACTTTGCACAGGCTTGCCCATTCAGGTTCGTGATACTGGGCTGTCCGTTAAAGATGAAGTACCGAGATCGGATGTGAATAAGGAGTATTACACTCAGAATATGGAGAGAGAGGTAATTTGTCTGTATATGACGCATTTATTAATGTGTTTTGTGACGTCTGTATTGGCACATCAAAGAAACTTTAAGGATTCTCAACATGGTAACATAGCAAAGTGAATGAAAATACTAAACAGCATGAAATAAGTAGAGCTGCACGATTCTGGATAAAATGAGAATCACAATTTTTTTGTTTTAAATAGAGATCATGATTCTCCCACGTTTCTAAATATACAACTGAACAAAATTGCATGTAATTTACTAGAGGTTCTGACAAAATATTTTCTGGACTCTTAATTGCTGGAAAAATCTATTTGAATGAATTATTTTTAAAAATGGTTTTGAATTAATTCAATGACTCATTAATAGATACTTGTTTCATTACTGGATAAATCAGTGTTTTTGAACAAATCTTTTGAATGAATGATTCAATGACACATACATTTTAAGTCACTTGTCGCCACAGTGGAATAAAATGTAATCGATAGTTTGTTTCAAACGGTAGTTTGTTCTATTTTGATCGCTATCATAGACATTAATGTTTATATACTAACTTCAAACTTTTATCTCAGTACTTCTGTGATAATTTGAATATTTGTAACACAGAAATAACTACTGTGTGGTTCAAAACTGCTCTCTCTGGCTCTCACAGATGTTACGGTATGATTGTGTCAAAGGTTCAATAGACACGGGCGAATCGTTGTTATTAATAAAGTAAGATCGTGTGGGTGTTTGAATCGAGATCACAATCTTTTTATGATTAATCGTGCAGCTCTACTTAGAAGTATCTGTGGGTCAAATAATTGCAATGTTTTGGTTTGTAGATTGCTAATTCTGATGGCACAAGACCTGTGGGGCTGCTTGGGAAGGCACCGAGCAGTGGCGATATGCTGCTGAAACTGGCTCGTACCACACCGTACTATAAGAGGAACAGACCCCACATCTGTTCCTTTTGGGTGAAAGGGGAGTGCAAGAGAGGGGAAGAGTGTCCCTATAGGTGAGCAACGTCTTAAGAATCTTTTATCGGTGTAAAATTATGACCCAGAATTCTCCATTTCACACTCCACTGGGTGTTTTGACAATGAAGTCCAAAACATACAATGTTGGTTGTCATGATTTTCATTTTGCTTCATGTCTAAAGGTGTGAAATGTATGAGCAATTGTGAATTTTGAGTACGTTTGTGATGAAATACATTGCTTTAATATCACAGGCATGAAAAGCCCACCGATCCAGATGACCCACTGGCTGATCAGAACATTAAGGACCGTTACTATGGCATTAATGATCCTGTGGCTGATAAACTCTTGAAGCGGGCCTCCACTATGCCCAGACTAGACGTACCTGAAGACAAGTCCATCACCACGCTGTATATTGGGGGGCTGGGAGAAAACGTTACAGACTCTGAGCTCAGGTAAGTGCACATTAGAGCTCATAAAGCTATATTTGGTTAGTTGATGTGCAACTTGTCCATGGACTTTTTTTTTAATTTTATTAATCAGCATCGAGAAAGTTTCATAGTTCCTGTAATTGGTCACCTTTTCAAGTTTTGAATGACCTTTTTTGCCTTTTCTAGTTAATTTTAAGTGGCCCCATGGTGTGACATGATTTTTTTTATAAAAAGTTAATGTTTTATGGAGTCTCTCACATGATCTCAGTCTAAAGCTGTTTGCATAATTATAAAATAATAAACAATGCCATTTATTTAGGTACCATTTTTAAAGTGTTATTTTAATATTATGCTGTTTTACTTTCAATTTTATATTATATTGAGGCAAAAAAAATCCTATCTTTTTTTTTTCTTCTGTGTCATTTCTTGATTAAAGATTCCATTTTTTTTTTCCCCACAAAAGGAATCACTTCTACCAGTTTGGGGAGATTCGTACCATCACCATCGTTCAAAGGCAGCAGTGTGCTTTCATCCAGTTCGCCACACGGCAGGCTGCAGAGACGGCTGCAGAGAAGTCCTTTAATAAACTCATCATTAATGGGCGCCGGCTTAATGTTAAATGGGGCAGGTCGGTGACTGATCATGCAGAAAAAACCTGAAAATCAGACAGTTTCATGTATGTGGTGGCGGTACTTAATGTTGCTGTGTGTCGTTTAGGTCACAGGCAGCTCGAGGGAAAGAGAAGGATGGGGTGACGGAGAGTGGAATCAGGCTGGAGCCAGTGCCAGGGCTCCCTGGTGGTATGTGCCAAAGTCTCTCATACATATATATTTTAGTTGGTGTTAATTTTGTTAACGAAATCTATGACAAATCAAGTTTTTAATGTTGTTTATATGTCTATGTAGTGTTTTTAATATGCTTTAAGACAAACCATGTGCAAATTCATAAGTCAGCACCATTGCTATGTTTGAAACTGCAGTAAATCAAAGACAGTCTAAAACCTGCGGTTTGAAATCGTGGGTGTTTGTGACGCCACAGACTGCCTTGTAACCAATCACAACAACGTGATAAGCTCAAGTAAATACGCTGGAAATCCGCGCTCATTCAAGGATGTGCATTTATTTCATGTACGGAGAAGGAACGGGCACCTGCAGGATTTCATCTGAATGTTTTTTTTTTTTTTTTATCTGAAAACTCAAAAAAGCAACGAAATTGTCAAACATCCATTTAGCGCATGTTCACAGAGGAAAACTGCTGCTTGTCCTCTCGATACTGTCTGTTTTACTGAGAAATCGCTTCAGGTGATTCAGTGAGAGAGCAGTCCAAACGAATGCAAGTGGATTCAGACCGTTTGGCAAAGGCGTTTTACCAATTCATAATTTAAAACACAATTTAAGCTTCAGAAAATATGAGCAGTTCAGTTGCACAGCTGTTAAACTTAATATACGAAGCGAAGCAAGCTTTTTTCTTAAATATCCACAACACAAACAACAAATTGCTCGTCACTACAGCAACAGTATACTTTCCGAGCTGGCATGATTGAGTTGAGGCGGGGCTAATTTGCATATTTATTGATCCGTGTATATTAAATGAGGCAAGGGTGTAGAGTTACATTCAAGCTATTTTAAGGCATGAAGAAATTTTTCACTTGAATTTTTTTTTTTAAATGTCATTTTGGTGATCAAAGATGAGTTGTAAAGGTTAAAATAATTGACTACAAGGGGGCTTTAAATGATAACTGTGACTATATCAATATGCAATATCGTTGACGAAAAAGGTCAAGAAATATAATGATTTTAGCAAAAATATGTCAAAGTTTGTGAATCAACTTACTTTGTTTTGTATTTTCAATATGAAAAATAACTTTTATATTGATGGATTAATTGCATTTTTGAAAAAAAGCGTGTCATGGATTTATTGCATTTTGGGGGAAAAATAATACGTTTTTATAATAAACTTTTGTCGAAATATGACAGACTGCTGTACAAGCCTCTACTACAAGATTTTGTTTGCAGTTGCCAGATGTCAAGAATTTAAATCCCCAATCAGAGCTTTTGTTAAAGTGATACAATTTCTGCCCGGTGTTTTAATTTTTGCAATCTGGCAATCATGCACACTCTACACTGCGGAAGAAGCGCTGATAACACTTGCAAACAAGTAAGCTGGAATTTAGCGATTTTTCATTTGAGATATTCTGCTCAAATGACAGTGATTTTAGCCAGTATGTGTTCCTTCGCGAGCCACTTGTGCTGTTTGCTTCCATCAAACCTTCTCAGTTGATGAACTGTAATAAATCCAAACATGGATCTCGACTATATTGCTTGTGATTGAGGTTGCTGAATAAACTTGCGCAACCGTTGTGGCAATACAAAGTCTTTTTCGCTGTTGTTTTAATAGAAAAACATTAATGTAATTTGTAATTTGTAATTACTATTAAGTTTTAATTTCTGAGAGAAATTTGTTTTACCAGATTTCATAATGTAGACAGTGAGTGTTAATTTATATTATAAGTAGCCTATAATAAATCAGTACACTAGATAGATAGAAGGTAAAATAAAACCATGGGCATGATTTGACATTATATTTGTGCTTATTGGTGAAAGTGCAATAATTGTGATGAAATGTAAAAATAAATTTCTCAAATGACAACAATCACAAAATAATCATATTGTTGGGTTAATCATTATGCAGCATGATGAAAATGTGACTTAGTTTTCATTGATTAAAACTAGACTAAAATGCCCAGACATTTAGTTGACGACAACTTGACTAAACAAAAACTGATTAAATATGATAACTAAAAAGTACATTTGACACAGGACTAATACTAAATGTAAAAATAGCTGACAAAATTAACACTAGTTTTAGTAAAATAATATAATTTTATGTCATTGGTTCTGACTGAAATGTATGTCTGCTATAATTTATCTTATTTATTTATTTTTTTTATTTACTTCACCTGTAACACTAGTAAATTAAATGTACAATGATAATTTAATAATAAATTAAGATAAAATTACGATTAAATGCACTGCTTATAAATGTATTAATTTTAAATTAATTTATTTGTATTTATTTGTTGAATTGTATGTATTGCTTTTAAATATTTATTTAACTAATTTATTTTGAAGCTTGACATGTCTCACTAATACATTTAATTTACAATGATAAATATAAAACTAAAATTAAATGTACTGCTTATAAATGTTTTGATTTGTATTTATATTTATTTATTTATTGTTAAACAATATGTATTTTATTTATTGTTAACAGTATGTATTTATTTATTTATTTGGAGCTTGACTTGTGACACTTTAAAATTTAAATAAATTTAAAATAATAAAACATTTTAATACTTTAAAATTATTCAAAAATAAATTGGGGGCCACTATATATTACATAAGTTAAAGCAGTGTGTGAATCTTTTCAACAGCTCTGCCCCCACCCCCTGTGTCTGATGAAGATGCCTCCACCAACTACTTCAACCTGGCTCCAACCAGCTCCCCTGCTGTCATGAACCTGGGACTTCCTCCTCCACCTGGTGTTGCCATGCCCCCACCACCTGGTAAGTTTCACCCCACCCACTTCCTCTTATTTTTGGCCTGTTAGTAACCCAAGGTGAAACGCCTCACTATCCCATTAACCTCATCTGTTCTCTCCAGGTTTTGGTCCTCCTATGTTCCACACCATGGATCCCATGTCCCCTTCAATGCCCCCTCCAATGGCCATGAGGCCCCCTGGACAGGTCCACTACCCATCCCAGGATCCTCAGCGGATGGGTGCTCATGCGAGTCGTGGAGGCCCCTAGATAGTCATACTGTTCAGTGAGGACCGCTGAACAACTGAACCCAGAGTGCTCTCATTTTTGATATCTGTTTTTATGTCAATCATTTTCAGAGCAAGTGAGTACACGTTTAAGATGGAATGCAAATGCATAACGAACAAGGAAAACATCAGAAAAATTCCAGCATCTTAGAATTTAAACAATGAGATAAAAACGTTTCTTTTTAAGCTTTTGTTTTATAATGACCCTTGATGGTTTCCATCTTTTTGTCAGTTTTTATTTTGTATGTAATATGAAACGTATATCATGCCCTATCTAGGGCAAAATGTCAAAGAATTGGTTGCAGTGACCAACAATTACCAAATGGGGGCACTATTGACTATCTCAAATGCCTGAAGTCTTCATTTTTGTTTTTGACACTGTATTGTCCTACACCTACAGAATATTCCATTGTTCATATTACATTTCCCACTAGTGTCCATTTCTTCTCCTCTAAATATAAAGAACGTCAGTTGTTCATCATGAATTGTTTTTAAGACTTTTTTTTTTTTAATGTACAGCTGTGCAGTTTGTGGTTACATTAAAGATGCTTCACATTTTGAAATACTGTGTGAATGTTTATGTAAACAGTATTATAGCATATTAATAGAAGATGTATGTAAACTTTAAATTGGTATTTGATGGCTCAGCTCACAATTCACAGTAGAGTATTGGGTATCCCTCAGAAACTCAGTCCTCTCGTATATTTTGCCAATAATCACCAGCTTCACAAATCGGGAGACTCTGTAGCGTACTGGATTCTCCAGCCCCGTGGCGTACGGTTGAAATTGGGCCGGTGGCACATCCTGTCCCAGGTTAGGTGTGGCTCTGTGCGAGCCTGCATCATCTCAAAACCGGGTAGCGGCAGAGTCCTCACCGTCCCTGCTGTCCCACCAAATGGCGTAGGAGCTCTGTAAAGAATGATAGTGATTGCTGTTTGTCCCTTTTCATTGCTAAAAAAATAATCAGACTTTCCCTAACAGACGAGTGGACATGCTAAGTGCACGTTCTTGTACCATTGCCTTTTTGTCAGATTTGTTACTTTTTTGGTTGGTTTAAATGTTTGTAATGTGATTTTCCACGTAGCTGGTTGGTTTGGGTCATGGCTTATGACTCTTAAACATAGACTTTAAGATACTTATGGGAAAATTTTATTGAAAGAAATACTTCCAGAACCAAGGCATTTAAAAAAAGTGGGCAGACACTTTTGGACTCTGTTTGCAACCCATTTTACTTTCATAATCTTAATTCCTTATGTTCAAATGAAACTGCCTTTCAACTGGAAAACATAAGTGACATCAGCAAAAATGAAAGTTTTTTTCAGAAGAAGAGCAAATTACAATTTTATCAAAGATTACATAATCAAACTTTTTTTTTTTCCCCTTTGGGGTAATGTGAAGAATTTACAATAAGACCAGGAACCTGCTTTTATAAAGTAAATGGTATTCATTTGGTTTGAAGTTCTCATTTTGTTTTATAGTTTCATCATAAATATAATCCATACGGCTCTAGGGGGTTAATAAAGGCCTTTTGAAGCGAAGCGATGGGTTTATGTAAGAAAAATATCCATATTCAAACTTTATAAACTATAATAACTACTTGCGTCGGTTCAGGGGTTACTCTTTTTCCATGAATTGATGCGTATGGCCCCCTGCCTGGAAGCTAGTTATTATAGTTTATAAAGTTTTTTAAATATGGATATTTTTCTTACAAAAACCCATTGCCTCACTTCAGAAGGGCTTTATTAACCCCCTGGAGCCGTATGGATTACTTTTATGATGGCTGGATACAGTTTTTTGGACTTCAAAATCTCACGCCCCCTTCACTAATCTTATCAAGCCAGGATATATTTTAACAAAACTGATTGTTTTCGTTTGAAAGAAGATAGTCATATACACCTAGGATGGCTTGAGGGTGAGTAAATCATGGGATAATTTTCATTTTTGGGTGAACTATCCCTTTAATGCTGAATTTACTATTGAGGACGGCATTATCAGTTGTGCCCAATGGGTACCTGTTGAAACATTTGTAGTTGGCTGGGGTGAGTTTGTAAGGTGGCTCAGGCAGGTGGGTACTTATAGTAGTCAACAGTGTTTCGCTGTCAATGGGCTTTTCCTCCCAGGGTGATTGGTAAGACTTGGGGATCACAGTGACATTGAACTTTTCAGGAGGAACCTCTTTCAGAGGCCCCCCATAACCTGTGTGAGAGAAATGAGTGACCATCAGGTTTTCCCTTGACTTTGGGTACAAAAGTTACATTAATGTACTCATACAGAATTAAAGATACACATTGTTCTGTATTTACCAGGTGCAAGCAAGCTTGGGTTTCCTTTCTTAGCTACTGTGTGCTTGAGTGTGGTGACCAGGTTGTTTTTTCCAGGCTGGGAGATGTACATTTCAGAGGTGAAGTTCTCGCTTCTTTTCTCTCCTTGTGTGGCGTTCTGGCCTTGAAGGCCTTCCTCTAAGTGCTAGGCAGTGTTAAATAATCATCCATTATTACTGAACCTCACTCTTAAAAATAAAGGTTCTAAAAGAGTTTTTGCAGCAATGCAAAAAGAACCTATTCTTATGTGTATGAGATTAATAGTTACTTCAGGAGTATCTAATTCCTAGTGGGCCTGAGGAGTTTAGCTCCAAAACAATTGCCTTGAAGTTTCTAGGGATCCTGACGACTTTGATTAACTGGTTCAGGTGTGTTGTAATTAGGGCAAGAGCTAAATACTGCTGGAAGGTGGTCCTGCAGTTATTCCCAAGTAAATTTGTCTCGGTAAACATCTTAAGTTTATCTTGGGGTGTCCAATCCCCTTCCTGGGAGGCTTTCCAACAGTTTAGCCTCAACAGTAATTAAACACAACTAAACTAGCTAATCAAAGTCTTCAGGGTGATTAGAAACTTCCAGGCAGTAGGTTGGAGCTAAAGCCTTCAGGAAATTGGCCCTCCAGGAACAGAATTGGACACCCCTGGTTTCACATTCAAATAGCTTTCACAACACATTTTACTTCTGTAAAATAAAACAGGATCTTCAATGAGAAGAAAATAGGGCAGGACTTGATTTTCTTCATCAGGGATTAATTGGATGATGAAAAGTGGGCATTGCATACCAGAATGGAGCCGGACCTAAATGTGAGTTTGTATCGATTGTGGAGTTTCCTCTTGAAGCTTTCGAGGAGGCTTTTTGACATGGAGGCTGAAGTTCACCCTCAAGATAGTCCCGAAGGTAACATGATTTATTCAGATATATTATTTGTTATTATTGCTGCAGTCTTAAAATTAATCCACATAGAAATGGTTGATTATTCACATTAGCCTCAAATGTGACCCTGGACCACAAAACCAGTCATAAGGGTCAATTTTCTTGAAATTGAGATTTATACATCATATTTGACAATATTTGGCTGAGATACAACTATTTGAAAATCTGGAATCTGAGTGAAAAAAAAAAAAGATTTAGAAAATCACCTTTAAAGTTGTCCAAATGAAGTCCTTAGCGATGCATATCCACTCACAAAAATGCGTTTTTGATATATTTACGGTAAGAAATTTAGAAAATATCTTCATGGAACATGATCTTTACTTATCCTAATGATTTTTGGCATAAAAGAAAAGTCAATAATTTTGACCCATACAATGTATTGTTGGCTATTGCTACAAATATACCCGTGCAACTTATGACTGGTTTTGTGGTCCAGGGTCACAAATAATAACATAGCTATTTGGCTGTTGGTTAACATTGGGACCAAGTTTGTAGGGTCCATTCTGAATTCATATTGACTTTAACCTGGTGAACACAGTAAGATATCTTACATTGAGGTGTCCGTGTGCTATACTCTCCAAAGTGAATCTCTCCACTCTCTTGAGTCTTTCCTGAAACATTATAGATCCTCTGTTTGACAGCAGATTGAGCTCCTCCATCATGAGATCCTGAGGAACACTGATCTTCTTTCCCAGGTTCAGACATGCTGATTTACATGCACAGATATGTTGAAATGCATTTTATATTAATCACAGAATACCATCCGTAATGAAACTACATTAGAATGTTATAAGCTAGTAATTACAGCACTATAAACTAGTAATTACATCACATTCTTCTGAATGTTAATGAAAAACATTATTTTTCATAGACATTCACAGGTTTTTTTTTCTTAATACTGTATATAATCATTCATAATTAATGTCACCAAAAGCATGTCTAACATTCTCTGTCAACATCTTGATTCTTCAAGCATAAGCACAATATGTGTGGCTGTGATTAAATCGTTAAATTTGACACAGGCATCTGGGGGTAACTTCAGCCTGCTGTTTGTTCTGTAATGTTTAAGAGGGTTCAGATCTTTTCCAATCAGGCGTGATGAGTCATGATCCCTTGGTGCAAAGAATTTAGTCTCCTGCTGTCATATTACATTACAAATTCCCTTACTGTTTTGGGAACTGAGTCAAAGCAGTTGAGACATGCCAGAGCAGAAAGTGAAAATTTGGCTCTGTTTTCACTTTACAGACTGTTTTGCTGCTTTTCCCACACGTCATAGTGCTGTTGCTTTCAAGCTGATTTCATTGAATCAGTCATATCCATTGAGATGGCATGCTGTTTGAAGAAACAGAGCTTTTTTTCCCTGCTTCTGATGTATCTTACCTCCATCTGTGTCCGAGCACAGCTCCTGTTGCTCTTTCTCCTTAGATACGTCAGTGTATGGCACGGGCATGATGATATTAATAGTGTCCAGTCTTCAATAAAATCAGCCCAGAAGAATAATAATTTATTTTTAAATTTTTTCCCCCAGTAAAAATGAATCTGATTTGATCATTTCTTTGTGATAGATTCATATTTACTCCTTCTTTGATCTCATATCAGGCCTGAAAACACTTGTTTAAACTGAGTCGCATAGATCACAAAACAAACGAATCCTTTGATTATAGCAAAACTTACCAATTTTAAAATCCTGTTTTTGCTCTGAAGCCAGTCTATAGATGATGTATCCCGTCCTGAGGTAGAAACGCTTATGTGTCAGACACACTTTGGACCTTCTGTTTTGCCCCGGTTAGATCACTGTCTTATTATAGCAAGTGAAGTGTGTATCTAACGGGAGTGGATTAGCACGGTAGAGCTTCAGCATCCACACTAATGAAAATTTGATCCACTGGCCATAACACTAAGCATTCAGACCAGTGACCGGGGAGGAAGGCAAGACTCTTGAGTCATGCCCAAGTCTGTCTGCCTCGGGAGTTCAACAACCTTTGCTGAAGGTATGCCATGGGTCTGAGAAGGGACTTCATTTTTCAGTACTTGTGTAAATAGACTGCTGCAGGGATGATGTATATTTTTAGGCCAAAACCTGAAAACTAGTTGTTTTTTTTTTGCACTTCTGGTTCCATTGTCCTGAAGTCAATGTGTTTTTTGAATGGGTTTTTGGTTGAATGCCTGAAATAAAGTCTGTGGTTAACACAAGCTCAAGATATTTTCACATTTTATTCTACAACACAAAATACATCAGTAATCCACCCCTGTGCTTTCACTTGTCTTAAAGGCGATTGCTAACAAGTGGCTAAATTGGAACTACAGAGGTTGTCAGCGACATTAACAGTGCACAGCATAAATGAGTACACCCCCTCTGAAACTTCTGAAAGTCAGCAATTACTTAGAAGACATGTTAGGGTTCTTTAGAGATATAATGTTATACAGTGGTATGCGAAAGTTTGGGAACCCCTTGCAGAATCTGTGAAAATGTGAATAATCTTAACAAAATAAGAGAGATCATACAAAATGCATGTTATTTTTTATTTAGTACTGTTCTGAGTAAGATATTTTACATAAAAGGTGTTTACATATAATCCACAAGACAAAAAAGTAGCTGAATTTATTAAAATATCTCCGTTCAAAAGTTTGGGAACCCTTGATTCTTTGTGTGGTTACCTGGATGATCTATGACTGTTTTTTTTTGTTTTGTGATGGTTGTTCATGAGTCCCTTGTTTGTTCTGAGCAGTTAAACTGAGCTCTGTTCTTCAGAAAAATCCTCCAGCTCCTGCAGATTCTTCAGTTTTCAAGGATTTTTTTGCATATTTGAACCCTTTCCAGCAGTGACTGTATGATTTTGAGATCCATCTTTTCACACTGAGGACAATTGATGGACTCAAACTCAACTTTTAAAAAAGGTTCAAACATTCACTGATGCTCCAGAAGGAAACACGATGCATTAAGAGCCGGGGGGTGAAAACTTTTGAACAGAATGAAGAAGTCCAAATTTTTCTTATTTTGTTGAAATAAATTTTTTATTTTTTTCATTTAGTACTTCCCTTCCGAAGCAACAGAAGATACTTGCATGTTTCCCGGAAGACAAATTAAGTACAATTTACCTTGATCTTTAAATTTAAAAAGTTTTCACACCCCGGCTCTTAATGTATCGTGTTTCCTTCTGGAGCATCAGTGAATGTTTGAACCTTTTTTAAAAGTTGAGTTTGAGTCCATCAATTGTCCTCAGTGTGAAAAGATGAATCTCAAAATCATACAGTCACTGCTGGAAAGGGTTCAAATAAGAAAAAGATGCTGGAAAACTGAAGAATCTGCAGGACCTGGAGGATTTTTCTGAAGAACAGAGCTCAGTTTAACTGCTCAGAACAAACAAGGGACTCATGAACAACCATCACAAAACAGAAAAACAGTCATAGATCATCCAGGTAACCACACACAGTATTAAGAATCAAGGGTTCCCAAACTTTTGAATGGAGAGATTTTATAATAATTCAGCTACTTTTTTGTCTTGTGGATTATATGTAAACATCTTTTATGTAAAATATCTTACTCAGGACAGTACTAAATAAAAAAAATAACATGCATTTTGTATGATTTCTCTTATTTTGTTAAAATTATTCACATTTTCACAGATTCTGCAAGGGGTTCCAAAACTTTCGCATACCACTGTAGCAAGTCTGCTTAATCAATTATCAAAGAAGCATGTCAAAATTATTCAGGAAAATAAGATTTTCTTATCAAGGTGATAAAATGTAGCAAAAATTAGTACACCCTCCTAAAAGTTACTAAATAAAACAAAATCTAAATTTTCTGGTGTAAGTTTAAGGCAATGTTTGATCAACAGGTAAGTATGTTGAACTAGTGTTGTTTTTGGCGGCCTGTTTTAATTTTTGTTTTAGTCTAGTCTTTGTGTCAAGCTGTCATTTTAGTTTTTCTTAGTTTTAGTCACGTTCATACTCTTTTTAGTCTAGTCAAGTTTGCCGACTAAAAGTCAGCCTTTTAGTCTTATTTTAGTCAGAATTATCCATGACTATTTTCGTCTAGTTTTAGTCAGAGAATTTTATTTTAGTCTCTTTTTTGTTAATGCAATTCTATTTAACCCAGTCAATATAGTATAAGTACCTAGTAGTATAGACGAACCAAAATTGTATTTTAGCCAAACCCATTTTAAACAAGGTTATCTCATTATATTGTTACCTTTTAGATAATACCTTAAAATGCCTTGATGTCTCTTAACCCTTTTTAGAGTAGTTATTTTTTTCTTTTTTCTGAGTGACAAACCATATATAGGTATCATTTGATAGAACACTTTTTAATGTTTTAGAAAATATAAATTACATTACATTTGGACATTTTCATGCTGAAAAACTGCTGATAAAAGACTATATATATATATATATATATATATATATTAAATAGTTTTATTGACATGGAATAACTCAGGAACGCAATAAGATCGGATAAAAATTCTTTTTTGGTGATGCTCTCCTACACGTGAGCTGCATCTGGTTCAAATTTCGTGGTGATAGCATAAAGTATAGTTTAATAAATTATACATTTTTTCGCAGCTAGATGGCGCCCACGGGCGGTAAACTTTGGTGTAGAGGCACTTCTCAGCACTCGTTAGGAGTTTTTCAAAATGGTTAGATGCATTAAAAAGATGAGTTTCTAAGCTTTAAGATGATACCTATTTTGTGTTATTCCACGAACACGAAACGAACATGGATGGCTCCAGGAACATTGGGATATGCACTGCATCCCGGAAGGATGAGAGACATGATTTTAGCCAAGTAACGCTAAGTTAAATCATTCCATGAGTAATATCAAAGTCCCTTTAAGACAAGTCATTTCACTCGGCGGCCATCTTTGAAACGCCTCTCTGGCATCCTGGGCATCATGCAGCTCTTTGAATGGGGAACATCAAATTCTCCAAAACTGTTCGCCAACCTTACGATTACATTTCATTTTTGAAATCACCAATGAAATCTGACAACAACTGTCTTATAAATGTTTTATCCAAACGCTCGAATCATGATAAAAAACTGTATTTTTTAGGCTGGATCAAGCTAATGCGCATGCGCAGACCTAAATGCGCGTCTCTTCAGCCATGTTTCGGAGGCGCGCGTCTGACTGTTTCTATAGAAACCGGTGCTTCTAGCGGCTGCTGCAGTGACGCGATGACTTTACCAGTCGGCGATTGGCTCTTATTTAGAAGGCGGGGCTTATTCCGCCATATTGCGCGTTACACTTTCTCCCATTCAAAACAATACGAGTGACATCTTGTGTTATTCTATAGTCTTTGGTAATATCTTGTGATCAACGCAATACATTATGTTGATTATGGATTCATTTTAATCGTAAGAATCTGCTTTAAATAATGATGTGCATTTTCTATGATCTGTGCATTTTTCATAAAGTTATGAGCACGTGAAATCTACATATTTACCTACATAATCGGTCCCTTTCTCTATGTCAGAGGAAGTGACGTCGCCTGCGTCTGCGCAGTGCGACCTGATGCAGCCCCTGAAGTGAGACACAGGAAACAGAAATACTGCAAAATAATAATAATAACGCGACTAAACGAGAAAAATAACGTTATAACATTTCGTCTCGTCTCGTTTTGGTTAATGAAAATGAAGACATTTTAGCATAGTTTTTATTTTGTAAACCACATTTAGTCTCGTTTTTATTCGTCAACAATATTGCATTATACATTTAGTCATCGTCACATGACAAGCATTTACGTTGCGTCTCGTCTCGTTTTCGTCACGTGATAAAGGTTCGTTGACGACGATATTTAGTCATAATTTTCGTTGACGAAAGGAACACTGTTGAACCAAAACATTTAAAGAGAAGTAATTTCTTGACAATTAAAAGTGTTATATAGCCCACTGAATCATTTTCAGACTTAATGCTGACAACATTGGAACCACTTGGTAGAGAACTGTCAGGAGACTTATTTCTTAGCACAAAAGAGGACAGTGGAACAAGAAGATTACCAAATCATTGTTTTAAGTGTGAAAATATAGCAAAAGTAACACAGAAATTCAAAAACAATGGACTTGAAATAATCATGCCTTCATTTTAAGCTTTCATTTAGTGATGAGGGATTTTTTGCTAGACAAAGAGCAGGAGAAATACCTAGCGAATGTCTCAGAGCCAGCAAAAGCTATGAAAAAAGTGACACTTTATCTCACAGACTAAGATGCAGCCTGCAGAAATGACATTCATGGTTGTTGTTCTTACTGGAACTACCCACTAGCTAAAGAACAATAAAGTCAGTTAGACATTTCCAAAGCCCATATTTACAAAATATAGATTCTGGGAATCAATACTCTGGTCTCATGAGACCAAATCAATCATTTTGGCTCTAACGGCATCCAAAATGTTATGGTGTTGCTAGAGGAGGAGTACAGTGAGAAGTGCCTGGTTCCCACAATAAAGTTCAGTGGTAGTAAAGCTCTTATATAGGGATGTATGAGTGCTGAAGGTGTAAGGGAGTTGTGCTTTATCAGTGCTGTCATGAATTCCCACACCACTGTGTAAATTAATACACAAACTTGAAACAGAAGATTCATTCCCTGCATTGTTGGGCATTTTTTCAACATGACAATGAGGATATGCATTCTCCCAAGGTGAAAAACCTTTGGGTATGTATTGCACTCAATCTTAACACTCTTGAGCGCCTGTGGGGGATTCTGTAGAGACGAGTTGAGCAACACTCCCTATTAAAGATCAAGGCATTTAAGGAGCTCATCATCCTGGAGTTAAACAAGACAGATGTGACAATTTGTCATGAACTTGTACACTCTGTGCCAAGAAGGATCAGAGCAGTATATTCAAAGTTATGGAGGGCATACTAAGTACTAGAATATTATACATTTGTTGAAGTAAATCTAGGGTGTACTCATTTCTGCAATCCTTAATTTTTAAATTACTTATTTTATGGCTATTAATAACATATATTTCTCAGTTTTTATTATGTATATGTTTAATACATTGTAGTTTTGCCATCTTTCCATGAACTGTATTAGTGATCATAAAGAAAATACATTTTTTTGTATTTGTACAGAGGGGGTGTACTCATTTATGCTGTGCACTGTAAACAGCATCACGCCAAACAGGTAAACTACTCATTAATCAATTTTCCCAGCCTCGTAATTGCGCTATCGCATACTATTCTAATACAAACTTTTAGGGAAAACGTTTTTTTTGACTAATGGTTGTGACGTTGCAGTCACTCGACCATGCGTGGTGTAGTTCATTTATAGCCTACGCTTAGCTTTTTATTTCTGGTGATTGTATTTAGGCTTCAAAATTCAAAGTCGTGTTCATTTGTGAAGATTTACATTTACATTTACATTTATGCATTTGGCAGACGCTTTTATCCAAAGCGACTTACATTGCATTATACTATACAGTACATTTGTATCGGAGTATGTGCAATCCCTGGGATCGAACCCATGACCTTGGCATTGCTAGTGCCATGCTCTAACCACTGAGCTACAGGAAAGTCGATCATGAACAAGGAAAGATTATCATGAACAAAACATGTACAAATCAAACTTTTCTTGGTCACAGAGCTAATTTTCTGCTATAATCCAAAAGCCAATGGAGAAATGGCTGTTGTGTTTACTCCTCACTGCAGCACTCTATGGTGTATGTACTGTCAAATATGCAAATTGTATTGAATAATATCAGTCCAGCCCAAATCCATGCAAAAAGTTTTTAGAGACAGTGGGTCTCCTTCACTAACCGTGTGTACGCACAAATTTGTGTGTGATATCAGAGTATGAATGTTTTCACAAACAAATCATGATTCATCAGTAACTTTCCTAACAACTGAAGCCACATGTATGCAAAAAAGCACTCTTTTATAGTGGCTTATAAAAGTGCAGATACACATATGTAAAAAGCTGGCTGATATGAGATACACAGAACAAACACCTGTAAAATGTCACTTGCCATTTCTCTGATCTTGCTGTGCTTTTTCTCTAGAGCTCATCTTTAGGTCAAGCTGTGCTCGCTGCAGACAGAGCCAAATGACGTCCAGCTCCCACTCTCTGTATGTCATGGGTGGAGCTTGAAGGTCCAGCCACACCCAACCCTTCCCATAACCCTAGCACTAAACATAATTTCACCAATGACCAATCAGGTCCACAGAGTCAAGTCAAGTTTATGGTAATAAGCTATGACATGGTTCGGCGGCAACCAATCGGAGTGTACAGGTCCTCCACTTTGGTTCCGACCAGAGCCATATAGAGAGAGAGTTGCGACAACTNATTGACTACAAATTACCAAAAATCCCGGTTCTGTCTCTCAAACCCTATGGTTTTGAATTGCCGCCGAAGCACTTCCTGGAACTATCTGAAGGCTACACGAATCACGTGACGATCAAGCGTTTTGAACTTCCGTTGTCGCAACTCTCTCTCTATATGGCTCTGGTTCCGACCAAACATTAGTTCCCAAGCAAAATGGAGGAGAGGTTGATAATTGCTGTGGCGGGATTCCCAATAATATACGACGTGTCCCTGTTTGCGTACAGTGACACAAATAAGAAAAATGATGCGTGGAAACAAGGTGTCTGACATTGCTGTATGTACCATTGCTGTATGTGCCACTGTATATATTTAAGCCTAATGACATTTATCATTATATTCTCCAGCTAAGCAATTTGTTCTCTGCGTTCTCTGGAATCCTCTCATTCTACACTTCTACATTCCGATTGGTTGCCGGTCACTTTGACGCTCTCGCGTGTTGTTGCCAGGGCAGCCAGAGCAAATTTTGACGCTCTCATCGGCTGCGATTTGAATGCACAGTTATGCTCAAATAGTGTTAAAAAAGCATATTTTTCAGGCTAGACGAGCCAATGCGCATGTGCAGTCCTAAGCGCGAGTTTCAGGTTTCTGTGGGAACTAGAGCTTTTAACGGTAGCTGCAGTGAAGCAATGACTTTGTCAATCAGCGACTGGCTCTTTAACTTAGTAGGCGGGACATATTCCACCATATTGCCTGTTGCAGTTTCTCCCATTCATAACTAGATGAAACCGTCTTTCTATATCTGTACACTGCAAAAAATGCTGTTCTTACTTAGAGTTTTTTTTTCTTGTTTCTAGTCAAAATATCTTAAAGTTCTTAAATCAAGAGGCATTTTCTTGACAAGTACAAATTATGTTCTTGTTTTCAGAAAAAAGAAGTCAAAATTAAGTGAGTATTTCTTTAAAACAAGCAAAATAATCTGCCAGTGGGGTAAGCAAAATAATCTTATATCAAACCAAAAATAAGCTATATAATCTTGTTTTCAGTTTGCATTAAAATCATTTTGCTTACCCCACTGGCAGATTATTTTGCTTGTTTTAAGGAAAAACTCACTTAATTTTGACTTATTTTTCCTAAAAACAAGAAAATAATTTTGACTTGTCAAGAAAATGCTTCTTGATCTAAGAATTTTTAGATATTTGGACTGGAAACAAGACAAAAATTCTAAGTAAGAACAGCATTTTTTGCAGTGTAGTCTTTGAGTGAGCATGGCTTGTCTCCTTTAGAGTGCATTGTATGTTTGCCTAGAGAGTGACTGAAGGCTGTGCGGGAAACCCCTTATGGAAATGGTTTATGCAAACATGCTTTATTCAAATTAGTAACTTCGGGCATGTGGTCGCTCGTTAAGAATACTCCAAATTCATTAACATTACAGCGAGGTCAAGAACAAATTCATGAGCGTATGCATGTTGTGAATTAGGCAATTTTTTTGTGAGAAGTTCTCCTGTGCGAATAAACATGAATGATTCACACAATTAGTGAATGAGATCCAATATCACAGAAAGTTAAACTCTATATATTATGAACTAAATGAATTTCGATTTGATCTATTTTTGTTGGAGCAAAATAAAAAGGAACTAGCAATATTTAGTCTAAAATGTAAGTTACTCAATATTAATTTCCTGTTTATTAAAGTATTGTATAAAAGCAATTATCACACTCGCAATCTTATTGTTGATTCCAACATCACTGCTGTAAATACATGTTATTCAGAACAGCACACTTGCTTGTGTGTTATTGCTTGAATATCAATTTAAGATTTTCCAAAAAGGTTTGGAAACGTGGAAAAAATGAACATGACTAGTCCAGGATCTTGAATTAGAATTAAAGTCATACTCTTAAACAACTAGAGAAAATGTAATGTCACAGTTTCATTTCACATAATCATACACATGATGCCCACACTGGATAATAATTTAGAAACTACCAAATCCAGTCATACCGAGACAAAAAACAAAACAAAAAAACATTTGTTTCACATATTGTCTTACAAGTACAAGAGTTTTGCTCTGTTACAGATAATTCTTCTGTGTGACAACTATCAAAACAGTTGAAGAAGACTATATATATATATATATGTGAAAGATACATAAATGCCTCATCCTTATTTTAGGCTGCAAATCTTGCTTGTGTGCATTATTTATGCCCTTGTGTGTCATATCTCTCATAAATGCAACAGCGACAGCAAGATTTACAGATTGTAAGGAAACTTGTCTTGTCAGAGAGCAACAAAAACTCTTTGTAAGAGATGGGGAAAATGATTTGTTTTGCTGTTTTCTTGTCAGTCTCTTTTGGCAGCCAATTTACAAACAGGAAGAAAGATCATTAATATTATTACAAAAAGAATTTTCCAAAGTTAATATATTATAGATGGTTTACATTAACAGAAGTATTAGAGCAATTGTACAAAATAACACTCGGAGGAGAGCAGATTCATTTCTTCTTATTTACAATATTGTTGCTGATCCAGTTCATGCCATCCTGAAAGACAAAATAATGTCTTAATGTCTAATCATGAGTATCATTTAAAAAATATATATATTATAATATAAAATATTTTAATAATTTAATATAATGTACAATAAATTTAAGTGGTTATATAAATTGAAAGGCTTTATTAAAAAGCTGATACAAATTATATATACAAACCTGTACACCTTCTCCAGATACGGCAGAACAGGCCTGGATCTGCCACTCTCTGTCCCGGTACGTGTGCAGGTTGAGGCCCTCTGCGATCTCACTGGCAGGGGAGGCCGTGGCCAGGTCTTGTTTATTGGCAAAGATGAGCAATGGCACACCCTTCAGGTTCTCCTCATCGATGAGCTCCGACAGCTCCTGTGGAAGGTTAAAACAGTGGAGTCAAGAGGAGTCAGTGTGGTGTAATCAGTACCATAGAGGTTAGCATACGGTCAATCCCAGGTCATGTATTATTTGTACTAGATACTTTAAACCTGAGTGACTTGCACTTACAAAATATTCACGTTAGTTTTTTTTGTGTGTCCTCTAAGGATTAAACCAAAGAAAATGGCATTGCTAGCGCTAAGCCTTATCAGTTGAGCTATAGGACCCTCAATGTACAAACCGGAAAGACACAGTATTCTCCATCAAAGTGGAGTGTCCTTTTCATACAGTGCAGTACATTTTGATCATGTTGGGAGTGAGTTGGTAGACTGTAAACCCTAATAGTCAAATAACAAATTGGTTTGAGTAGGGTAAACTTAAATTTAACAAATTAGTTCAATCAATTTAACTTTACTTAACTTTCTTTTTCTTTTGAGTTCATAAAACTGATACATTTTAAGTAATCTGAACTGTTTTATTGTTTTGAGGGTTTTTTTTTTTTTTTTTAGTATTTATTTTACAAACTTAAATTAAACTGAAACTCGGCTGGGATTTATATTTCCCAACATGCTTTGCAGTGACACTCGAAAGGGAGAGTAAATGCTAAAATTAAGTGTTATGTTTTTTTTTTTTTGTGCAAGATTAATGTTAGTGTGATTTAGTAGTGATTCATATTTTGCTATACTAATTTAGAAGAGTTTAGAAGAGTTTCTATGATGACAGCTGACAAGTGGAGCATGGGCTTAGTTTGAGAACAGATGTTAAAGGGTTAGTTCACCCAAAAATGAAAATGTCATTTATTACTCACCTTCGTTCATCTTCGGAACACAAATTAAGATATTTTTGATGAAATCCGATGGCTTAGTGAGGCCTCTATTGCCAGTATGTTAATTTACACTTTCAGATGCCCAGAAAGAGATATATTTAATGACTACAGTGGTTCATTTTGTGTGCCAAAAAACAAAAAACAAAATAATGACTTTTCAACACACCTTCGAAGCTTTACAAATCTTTTGTTTCGAATCGGGGATTCGGAGCTCCAAAGTCACGTGATTTCAGCATTTTGGCAGTTTGACACGCAATCCGAACCACTGATTTGAAACAAAAGTTTTGTAAAGCTTCGAAGCTTCATGAAGCAGTGTTTTGAAATCGCCCATCACTAGATATTGTTGAAAAGTCATTATTTAGTTGTTGTTTTTTTGGCTCACAAAAAGTATTCTCGTCACTTTAAAATATTTAGTTAGAACCACTGTAGTCACATTAACTGTTCTAAATATGTTTTTAGTGCCTTTCTGGGCACTGAAAGTGTAAATTAACTTGCTGGCAATAGAGGCCTCACAGCCATCGGATTTCATCAAAAATATCTTAATTTGTGTTCCGAAGATGAACAAAGGTCTTACGGGTGTAGAACGACATGAGGGTAAGTAATAAATTACATTCATTTTTGGGTGAACTTACCCTTTAAATGTTTTGTATTGCTGTACTCATTCAGCAATTGAAATGCTATGCTAATGCTATCAAAGCATTGTGCTACCAATTAGCATGTTAACATTTATTGAATTAGCTGGTTAAAGATAGCCAAGTTTCCACTACTAAAAATATTTAACTTGAGATTACATGATTATTTTAAGTTAAATGTATGAATTGGCATACTCAAATATTTTAAGTTAAGAGCAATAAAAATGTATGAGTACAAAATAAAAATCTGCCAGGTCTGCTTACTTAAAAAAATTGATGTAACTGATTACCTCAAATCTTTTTTGAGTTTTGCCAACTTATTCGGGTTTACAGTGTACGAGTTGCTACCTGAAACCTTAAAATCTAATTCTTCAAACTATATTTAAAATACATTAATAATTTATCTTAAATTGAACATTTTAAACTTCAAACTGTCACTTTGCTGGCATGATACAAATGTGTTTACCTGTCAATTCTCATTTCCATCATAGCCAAATATGTAAATTCAGTTGTTCTCTGTGATGCTTGCTGTTTGCACAATACCAAATTAATTATAATTTGAATTTCTCAGGAGTAAGAGCGATTTAAAATTCCCCTGATTGTAGCACTTTTGATATTTGTTAGAGGGGAAGTTCAAATCTGGTTTGGGGACAAGCCCAATATAATGCAACTCAGGCAAATAACTTGCATTTCAACACTCTTCGAAATGAGGAACTAATTGATATAACTAATTTGATAATATTAATAATTAATTTTTATACACAATAAAAAGTTTAAAGCCATTAATGTGTATTGTTTGAAACTAGAAAGATTGTTTTGAAAAGATTTCTTCTTGAAAATTGTCTGAAGGGACAGAAAGGTTCATCTAATTTAGGAATAACCCATACCACATAGATGTATATCTCCCTTTATTTGTGCTGACAGCTGCTTCAATTGAGCCTCTACAAAAGATTTGCACATTACAAATAAACGCAATTTTGGGCAAAATGCTTGACATATTATATATAAGATAAAACACTTTTTAGGAAAAAAAAATGAGAAGCTGTGATTGTCTCAAATTGATTTTCTGTAGTCTTACCAGTCCTGTTTCCTCAAATCTCTTTTTGTCTGCGCTGTCAATCACATAGATCTAAGAGAGAGAGAAGATGAGCACTACCACGATTAAAGACAAATTATTTTTGACTGATACACAAAATACAATTTAATTACATATGTGACTGTAAATACTCTCACAAAATGGTCAATGTCATTGGGAAAGTAAACTTTTCCCCCTTGAGCACTGCTGTCATACCAATAAATCTGTGTTCTCCAGGTACTTTTTCCAGAATGGTCGAATCTTCCTCTGTCCTCCAATGTCCCACACATTCAGCTTCATGCTATCACAGGTCACACTTTTAATGTTGAAACCCTGAAAGAGCAAAATTAGCATATGATACAGCTGTGGATACATGTTTTGTAGATTTTCTGTGATTTATGAGACTCAAATCTCACAATTATGAATTTATATCTCACAATGTGACTTAAATTTTACAATTGTGACTTGATATCTCACAATTACTCTTTAAATCTCACAATTTTGGCTATATATCACAATTATGTCTTTATCTCACATTGTAACCTAAATCTCACAATTTCGACTTTATATATCCCACTTTTGACTTTAAATCTCACAATTATGACTTTATATATCTCACATTGACTTAAATATCACAGTGTGACTTTATATCTCACGACAACTGTGACCAGTGTTGGGGAAAATTTAAAAGTTACGTAATCAGATTACTTTTTCAGCTAGTAAAGTGATGCATTACTTTTAAATTTACAACAAAATATCTGAGTTACTTTCTCAAATAAGTAACGCGCTATTTTGTTTTCCCATATATAGACTGACACCTCTTCTGTCCCCGTGTTGAGAGAAATCGGGAATAAGTGCAGAGGCATTGTGTGCGCTATGTAAACATGGTTATTGTAGTTCTAGACTAAATGCGAGCATTTATTTATCTCACTTAAAAACAGATTCAGTATTCCTCAATATGAATAAAAACACTGAAATGCAAACTCAGAATATTATACAAACCTGCAATAATTAAATACAAATATACTTTATGTATTTAATCTCACTTTATTAACTAATTTCTTTGCTGCTGAGCTTCGAAGATCCAATTCAACCATACTAATAAGCAAAAATGACCTTAGATAAACATCACATTTGTGTTTAATTTTGTTTTTGTTTTTGGCTGCATCTGAAATCGCAATACTTCCCTAATACTGTTTCTCACTATGTGGCAAAAGAAGTGTGAATTCACAGTACTCAAAAAGTAGGCAAAAAGTACCTGGATGATCTACTACTTCCAGCAAGATTCTGAAGTGTGCATACGATGGACACATTACTATCCCATGAGGCCACAGGAGAGGATTTGTGAATGGCAGTGAAGCGACGCAGCTGACGCTGGTAGGTCATGTGATAATGACAACATGGCGAATGTCCAGATTACATTCATACCACACACATTCATACTATAAAGAACATACCTTTTTAGCGGTTGCAAAGTAATTACTTATTCAAAATAAGTAGCCTACTCTAGAAAGTATGCGATTTCAGAAGCAGCCAGAGAGTTGAACATTCTTCTTCTGCGTCCTATTTTTCTGCAAACCAAAATGACAGCACAGCTGAAAGGTTTGTTTGAGCTGCGCCCTCTACTGTACAGCCGTGAAGTTGCATTTCCTTAGTTTTGGTGTGAAAGAGCCTTTACTTTTGCCAAAATCTTAATTTTATTTGTTGTAATAAAAAAATTAAAAAACATGCCTGATGAAGGTCAGTGGACCGAAACGTTGCCTATAAGAAATTTCTATATTTAGCATGGATTGGTAGTGTGCGGGAATGATATTTGTTATTAAAAAAAACAAAAACGAAAAAAAAACAAGCAAGCCCAGCCCTTGTGTGAAAACGTAACGTTATGCATTACTTTCTAAAAAAGTAACCAAGTTACTAGTACCTTCTCATGTTTTACTCTGAGGCAGAAATTGGGTTCCTAATGAGGGACTTTCTTATTCAATTCCTCATTCTTATTCCAAGCCAAAATCCCAATAAGACCACAGACAGAGCCATGATGTATTTAAACTCTTAGTCTAAATTTATCCTGCCCCTGAGCAGCCTCCAACTACTGAGACTTTATGGTTAAGTAATCTTTAACCGTGGGATTAAAGACACTGTTGTAGTGCTATTCTTAGAGTGGATCTTCTCTCCCCAGAGTCCTCGGCACTTTACAGCTTTAACTGGCTGCAGCATATAATGGCTGTTAACAAAACACATGCTAAACAGCAAATAGTCTCACATTACATCCAGGTCCAAGGATATTTGAAGTAATCAAGCAACAGTTTGCCAACATCTTAACTAGTAGCAAGCTGTGCACAGTGGAGTCCAAAAGAATCCACTCTAAATGTTGTTAACAGCCATCAATCGCAGCCACTGTACAAATTCACTGATTGACAATTCTGTGAATTTTACAGTGAATTTCTCTCTATGGCTGATTTCATGCTAATAACCAGCAACTATCTCTGACCCCTCAACAGTAAACAGAGCGGTAAACCAGACTGACCGCATTTGATCCTATTACCTGAAACTTTCTTGGATTATTGAGATGCCATCATGTCTATTTATACCTTCTTTTTTTTTTTGGGATAGTAGTTCTTTCTAGGACAGTCACCACCATCACGTGGTTTCCTAGCAGTGGTTGTTGTCTATGGGTGCTCAACGTCTAGTGAATCGCTTTCATCATGCGACAGTGTTGTATTATACAAGACACATACAATTGTTGAACCACATATATCTTTATAGGGGGACAAAGGGTAAGATTGGATTTTTTTTTTTTTTTTTTTTTGATGACAACTGAAACAGCTGACATTTAGTCATCAGTTTTTTAGTCATGTGGTTTTCACCTCAGACTAAAACAAAGGTAACTGTGTTGAATGAAGCCATTCTGACAAAATACATTTTATACAAATTATACATTGCAAACATTACATTTTATTATTGTAGATGTTTTGACAGGGATTGATTTAATAACTTCATCTCACTTTTCTTTTTTTACTCTGAGGCAGAAACAGGCTTTCATATTTCTAACCCCCCCAAAATTTATCCCCATTGTCAATCAAAGACCTCTGAAGGGGTTTTTCACTTTACTATTTATCCACAGTCTGGCCTCTTTATCACTGATTAACCTGATTCATCCATTTTGGTTATACAGTCTAGTGTTATCCAAGATGCAGCTAAAGATACACATTGGTTTTATGCCAAAGAATGACTTTAGCATGAACATTTCCAATTCAATGTGTTATTTAAATGTAAATGTCAAAGACTTTGAGAGTATTTCTGCTGGAAACACTAAAAAAGGTGCAAGAAATGTGTTAGCATGCCACACCAGCTAGTAACTTCACACCTTAGCAAATTAGACTGAATTGCTCATGAGTTTTGGCAGTCATAACCCATCATTTAATAGTCGGATAAGCAGTAAATGTACATTCTGTAATGTCAGAGGGCTGTGCTGCATTCATAACCACATGTGTCCTTATTGTCAAACACTTTTTTTGAACTAGCATTTTAATAAATCGAAAACAATCCAACGCTTTAAAAGCCCCTCACAGCTGCCCTTCTCACCTGAGTCGGGGTGATGGTGTTCACATCTTCGGAGGCAAGTTGTTTTAACAAAGTGGTTTTTCCGGCATTATCCAGACCGAGAAGGACTATCCGAAGCTCTTGCTCTGTAGTGCCCTTTAACTTCTCAATGACTGAAAACAAACCCTTAAAAACACAAACATTTGTACCTTAACTATCTGATTAAATAGTTTAATTTTAAGTTTCAGATACATCCATGAGATATCTTATCTATCACAGCGATGTGTATAACATTTAATAAACTATTCTTTGTTCCAAAGAATTTCCAAATAGGCCCTTCAAGCAAATCAAAACACTTACCTTTTGGACTTCACCCATGGTGCAGTGAATTTCGTGGTAGGAAGAGGATGTAGAAAGAGATGGAAAGGCGCTGCTACATTCTATGTAGGATATATCCAGGTAAGGCTTTCTTATTGGTCCACTGTTTCTTGGATGCTCTTCCCTCAGAATATGTGTTCTTCACTTCGCAGGGTGCAGTACCTTTGCTTCTCTATATGTGCCTGGCCTTCCTCATATGTGACACAGGGGAGGATGTGGAGGTGGGTGAAGATGGGGGAGGAGTTGGATTAGTAGGACACAATTAGCAATCTCTCCGCTCGCCTCCCCTCCACTCGTCTCTTCCAGCACATCTCCAGCATTAAAGACTTACCTGGATTATCCTTAACCACCACCTGCTTCAGGATAGGC
>RJVU01053127.1:13740315-13791751 GCA_003731715.1 Anabarilius grahami | reverse complement strand
AATGTTTCTTGAGCATCAAATCATCATATTAGATTGATTTCTGAAGGATCATGTGACACTGAAGACTGGAGTAATGATGCTGAAAATTCAGCTTTGATCACAGGAATAAATTACACTTTACTGTATATTGACATAGAAAACAGCTGTTTTAAATTGGAATAATATTTCACAATATTGCTGTTTTTGTTTGTATTTTTAATCAAATAAATGCAGGCTTGGTGAGCAGAAGATACTTCTTGTAAAACATTAAAAAATCTTACTTACCCCAAACTTTTGAACGGTAGTGTATGTGTATATATATATATATATATATATATAGCATATGTCTATATGTTTATGTACAGTACTAATATATATAAAAAATTTAAAAGATATTTTAAGTACATTTAATTTAATTTTACATTATGGTACTAGACGGGCAGACGGACAGACAGATATATACATATATGTCTATATGTACAGTACTATATAAATATATATGTATGTGTGTGTGTCTGTGTGTGTGCGTTTTTGTGACATATCAGGACACAAATGTGTATAATGACGTGGGTATGACATAGGTGTTACAAAAAGAGGTGACTTATGAGGACATTACTCCATGTCCCCACTTTTCAAAAGGCTTATAAATCATACAGAATGAGTTTTTGTGAGAAAGTAAAAGTGTGCACAGTTTCCTGTGATGGTTAGGTTTAGGGATAGGGGTAGTGTAGGGGGATAGAAAATACAGTTTGTACAGTATAAAAACCCTTACGCCTATGGAATGTCCCCACAATTCACAAAAACGAACATGTGTGTGTGTGTGTGTGTCTATAAATTATATATATAAAATGATGTTATTAATTTTATTATAGCATTAATTTTATTATATACATTTTATTATAGCAATATCCTGACACTCATTTCGGTTACATTTTTCCATGAATATTTTTATGAAACCATAGATTGATCATTCATACCATAAATTATATTTAACTGTACAGTAAAGCCTTTATATTGTGAGGTTGTAATATATGATATTTTTGTGTGAATTTTATGTCAGAGGACCTTGAGTTTCAATGAAATTACTAGAGGGTTCTCAAACCTGGCTCGACGCAACTCTTTGCGAAGGACCCTTGGGAGACACAACACCCTGTCAGACAGTCTCCCTCATGCCCTCAACAAGGTAAAACCTTTGACTAATTTCAGAAGAGCCCTCATTTCCTCATCTCTCTACTGTTGCTAAGCACATGGAATTACTGCCATCCTAGCCATAGGTTCCAGTAATGACTTTTAAATGTTGAATCATCTCAAAACGGTAGATTTGCTTGTGTTTGAAGCAAAGCTGATTGAAGTTCATCAACAGAAGTGCAGTGGTACGTGGTATTTTGGTAATGATTGCTTGAGTGATAATGTTTTATCTAATAGCTGTGTGCTCTTTCAGAATCTAAACATGTCATGACAGTTGTTATTATGAAACATGTCAATAGCAAAAAACAAATGTTAATTGTCACAAATACCTAATCTTTTCATTCCAGTTAATGTTTTTCTACACGAATGACCTTATTCATTATGTAATGATGGAAGAATCGCAGCCATGGTTTCACTGGAAAAAAAAAAAAGTTCAAAAAAGAGCTCTGTCTGAAACATGCCCACACTTCCTCTTGCGGCATGTTACCATGGTAAGACTTCCTGCTCGAGCAGGAAGTTATACTGTGTTCAGAGAGCCATCTCAAAAGCACATCAGAAACAACTCACTCATGCGCTCAATAAACTAAAGTACATGTGATTCCAAGGATATGTCTCTAAAAGGGAATAACATTGAGATATTCAACGGACTTAAGGTAGGTTCAAAGAGCCTGACTATATATTTATGTGTAGGTCTGTGTGTGCAAACACAGCGCTGTCACAGTATTTTTTAACCTTATCACGTCAAACTATAAGTGGCGTTGAACTCACTAATTTTGAGTTGCGACTACTTACTTTCATTCAGGGGCAAAAAATAGTTTTAAGCACTTCTGCTTTATTTTTTTGTAATGCAGATCATTGAAGACGTAAGCTCCACTACATTACCCTTCGAGAATGAGAAGATCAGAGAACAATAATATCAGTTAATATCCAGTTTGAGGGAAAAAGGAACAGCCATTTTATCTCAGATTCCAATAGTCTGTCACATTTTGTTGCTTGTGAACTCTTTCACTCGGTCTATCTGGTGCTTTTGTGTCTCAATCACCTGCAGGCATTGAATCAAACCACATTTATTTCCAAGAAATGTGTGCTTCAACTGAGTCACTTATATCACAGATGAATGTACGCCATGATCCAACATACATATTTTTGTTTAGTGTACGTCATTTCATCTCTGATTGATTATCATTTCATTTTCTCCTACAGACACTGGCCGTTTCAGATGGAGGTGAGTTATTCATTAATAATGTTTTTTTAGAGGAGGTGTAGGATGAATGATATGTTCCTCTCCATCAAATGTACCATTGGTGAAAACAAAGGTCAGCAGTCCGTGCGGCCGTGTGTTTTTATACTTTATCCGTATGGCCAGCAAACAGCACTAATGCAGTCATACACCTGGGTTTATCATTTTACCATTGACTTGTTTACATCCGGTTTTGGGGGTGGGGGGCAGGTGTAGTCGCATCAGTTTCCTCTCTCTCTCTGTTCAAGTGTCATTGTGAGACCAAGAGATTGGGAGAAAAAAACAGGTTGGTAGGCAGAAAGGCAGACAGACAGAGGTATAGAAAGTCATGTGACTGTCTGGAAGTGAAGACAATCATCGATTGCACCCGTATGATCATCAAACGTCTGATGCTAGTCATTCATAAAGTGTGACTCGAACTCATGTTCGGGAAATTCCTCTACTGCATATCAAAAACAAGTGACAAGTGAATTGTCGGAATAAAGGAAGAGAACTGTAAAAAGTGTCATCAACAGATTTTGGGTTCAGACAGTTTAGCAATGCACAAACGTGCTTTTGAATTGACATTACATTTAAACGGAGAATGTCAGTGTTTTGAGCCTAAAATACAAAAAAGAAGTGTCAGATTGATGAGTTAATTAGCATGTCTCACACATTCCCACAGCCTAATATAAGATGATCTGAGGAAATGTACAAAAATTGGGCACATTTTTTTTTAGCACTGATACTAGTTTTATATATCGAAAAAAAAATAATTTGATGCAATATTTTTTTTTCAGATAAAATGGGACAGATCAACAGCAAAAATTGGATTGCTGTGAATTTAAATTTGAAGCATGCATGTAAATATTTTATATTTAGAACATTTTTCTTCTATGAAAAGTAACAAAATTTGTCCCTGTTGGAAAACTGTGTAATAGTTGCTTAAGGTGCTCAATCTTAGCCCCACCAGCTGGTAGTCCATCTGATCCAACTAATGACCGAAATGGTTTCCCTAGAAACAATGTAAAAACGTCTACCATAAGAAGGCTGCGATGAAGTCATGTCTGTGCTATAGCACCACTTCTATTAGACCATTAATGGATAAATATCTTTGTGAAAAAGTACACGTTAGCATACGTTTACTAAAAAGTACTTAATATGGAGATAATATAATTTAAAGAATATGCTTAAGTGTATCTCTGTGATGTTTTTAAGCACTTACTGCATATTAATTGCAATTAAATGAAAATGTATTATAGTTTAAATTGATATTAAATGCAATTAGTGTGCTTTTTTGACCCACTTAAAGGGAAAGTTTACCCAAAAATGAACATTCTGTCATTAATTACTCACCCTCATGTTGTTTCAAACCTGTAAGACTTTCGTTCATCTTTGGAACACAAATTAAGATATTTTGATGAAATCTGAGAGCTTTCTGTCCCTCCATAGACAGCTACGCAATTAAAACTTTGACGCTTTAGATCATAAAGAGATCGTAAAACTAATCCATATAAATTGAGTGGTTTAGTCCAAACTTTCTGCAGAGACACAATCACTTATTTAGGCTTTTATTCACATAAACACTGATCAGTGAACATAAACAGAAGGTCAACTGAACTTGCGTGATGCATGAGAACAAACTTCTTGTGGAAGCTCAAATGTGCTGCGTAACAAGCGAGAATGAACCTCAATGGTTCTCGCACGCGTCAAGCAAACACGCTTGAGCTTCCGTTTACCAAAACTGATTTGTGAGTTGATGAATGTTTTTTTCAGAAATTTGGACTAAAGTTCTCAATACATATGGATTAGTTTTACGATCTCTTTATGAACTTTTTGAAGTGTCCGTCAAAGTTTCAATTGCATAGCTGTCTATGGAGGGACAGAAAGCTCTTAGATTTCATCAAAAAGATCTTCTTGGGTGAACTGTCAGTTTAAGTAGGATTTAAGTATATAATAGTATATAAAGATATAATCTTTCACAGACAAGGCTTTAGCCGAGTCCCAGACTAAAATGCATGTTTGAGCTGTTTTAAGTGAAAACAACTTGCACTGACAGATCTTAAAATAAGTCAGTGCTATTGTTTTATCTCACAAGTAATGTTTTTTTCTAAGGCATGTTTATAAAAGCTACTTAAATGTCCTAATTTAACTATAATAGGCCTAATCTATAAACTAAAATAAAGGCCTAATCCTGTCTTAATCTAAGCCCTGTCTGTGAAAGCAGGCCATTATATGTCGTATATGTAATTTCTTCTATTATCTTTAAAATGTGGTTAAAATGTTCTGCCAAATGTACTGAAAAGCATTTATGGTGAAGTAAAGTATATTTTAATGTAATTTCTATTAAAACTTGCATGTCATGTTTCATTTAAATATATTTGTAATTACACACTTGAAATAATGCACTGTAAACCCAAACAGTACTACTAATTTATAAAGATTGAGTACACTGCAGTTAAAGTCTGTTTATTCATTGATTCAACTTAAAATAATTACATTTGTTTAGTTTAGTTTTATTTTTGTGTAGCTCAACATTTTTGAGTAAACACTTATACTTAAATTATTATTTTTAAGTTTACTGAGCGACATATTGTGACGTCATCCACATCACGTTGTTGCTCTAACCGACATTATCAGAAGAATCAATTTAGCATTAAACTGAGTTGCAGCAGATTTCAAGTTCCCAGCATGCTTAGCGTCACACTGTGTAGGGAGAATAAATGTTGAAATTGAGTGTTATTGTGTGTGTTTTTGCACAAGATTGATACAGGGGAAGATGTGTTATTGTTTAATGTTCTGCTATTTTGGTATTTAAAGGTGTTTGTGATGTTGAAGTTTTGTAGGGTAAGGGTCTTGTTGAAGAGTAGTGTCTGTGGTTAGGTCGAGAATGGGCTGCGAAACTTCAAGGCCATATATACTGCATGTTGATTAACAGTACATGCAAGTTTGGTTACATTAGCACATGCTGGTGTGATGTTACTAACACTTAACCATAAAGTTTAGGTGTTAGTTTATTCAGTATTTCAATTTAATTATAATTAGCTAGTTCGTGTAGTACAAAGTTCATTTTTTAAGTTCTACTAAAATGATCTTCAAGTTGTTTACTAAGAATATTCTGAGTATTCATTTATCAAAATAATTGAAAAATGAGAAACATTACGAATGGTAAACAATAATTTTAAGTACTGTGGACTTAAACATTAAATCAAATTAAAATAAAATTTTTCAGTTTCACTTATTTGTTATTTATAATTATTGTTTACTTAAACATTTTTTAGTTGCTTAACTAAAATGTTTTGAGGTAATTGGTGTCTACAAAAATTGAGTATTCTGAACTGTGTAGCTGCAATTTAGTATATATATAATATATTAACTTTAAATGTAATATAGAATAACACTACAGTTATTGATAAATTATAATCAAAGTGCTTTAGTATGTTAGTCAACACATCAAAATAAGTGTACTTATACAAAAGATTCTTAAAACATAATGATTTAAAATATACTTTAAAATAAACTTTTAATTTGTGATGATTACAAAGTACTTAAAAGTATACTCCGTGCTTCCTGAAACATGAACGCGCATTTAAAATGGAAGTAGCTTGCGTATTGACACTGCTGTGGTAACGATGGCTCAACCAACTACTTCACGCTCATTGCGAGTAAATTGATGTACTTTTAAATAAAAAAGTATGTTTTAATTAGAAGTCTAGATAAATGATAAAATAGTTTGTTGATAGTAACGCATTCACTAACCCCAAAACTCCACCCCCAAATCATTCTTGTCGGTTATTGGCTGGGAGCACTGTTTATGTTTCGTGGTCCAGGCTGCACCAGTTTGTTTTTGTTGCTGTTTTTGGAGCTTGTGGCGACTACAGAGACCGCGGATAGCTAGCGGATAGTGAGGAGATGTTTGCTGTATGTGACAAAAAATGTTTTGGCCTAAAAATGCATGACATCGCTTAGAGCACCTTTAATGTGACTACAGTGGTTCTACTGTAATATTATATAGCATCGCGAATACTTTTTGTGCACCAAAAAACCCCAAAATAACGACTTTTCAACAATATCTTGTGATGGGCGATTTCAAAACACTGCTTCGAAGCTTTACGAATCTTTTGTTTTGAATCAGTTGTTCGGAGCACCAAAGTCACGTGATTTCAGTAGTTTGACAAGTGATCCGAATCACTCATTCGAAACAAAAGATTCGTAAAACTTCGAAGCAGTGTTTTGAAATCGGCCATCACTTGATATTCTTGAACAGTCATTATTTAGTTTTTTTGGAGTACAAAAAGTATTTTCGTCGCTTTATAATATTAAGGTTGAACCACTGTACTCACATTAACTGTTTTAAATATGTTTTGAGTACCTTTATGGATCTTGAGAGGTTCGGTGACATTGCTGACAATAGAGGCCTCACTGAGCCATCGGATTTCATCAAAAATATCTTAATTTGAAGGTCTTACGGGTGTAGAACGAAATGAGGGCGAGTAATAAATGACATTATTTTCATTTTTGGGTGAACTAACCCTTTAAGAAGCAGTCATTAAAGTGTACCCTCTTTAAGTACACTTAAGAGGCTTTTTATTACATTAATATTATTTTCTGCAAGTACAGTTTTTTTTTTTTTTTTTTTTTAAATATAGACTACTTTTAAGATTTGAAGTACACAACAAGTGCACACACAATTAAGTGCATTTCTTTTTCAGAAGGGTATCCAAACTCTTACTGTCAGAACCATTTTAAAAAGTGTTCCACTTTACCTGAAAGACAACGTAAAATGTTATCAAACATGTTATGGTAAAGTGGGACAATACTTAAACAGACCCTCACAATACATACAAATGCTTTAAGTTCAAATGCCAATCTTCTCAACATCCTCTTTTCTCATGGGTGTTAGAACTGAATGCGCTGGAGACCGATGAGCGCACAGGGACGCAGTACTCCAGCAGTAACTCCAGTCTGCCCACCGTGCCCAGTGAAGGGACCAGAGGGGTGGGTCATGTGGCCAGCTGGGCCGTCAGCTTTGAGAGGCTGCTGGAGGACCCCATGGGCGTACGCTATTTCACGGTGAGTAAACAAGCATCATTCGCACAGCCACAGAAGTAAGAGTGAATATTTCTGGACATAAAAAAGCACACAGATGAATGGACTTTAGGGGAAGATATTGATTTGTTTACTGTGTAGGTTTCATTCACTAATGGTTCTTCCCACTTGAGTGGGAAGGTTGCTGGAATTATTTATTTATAACTTCTAATATTGTCAGTTTAGTGCTTTAAAAAAAAAATAAAAAAATGCAATTGGACCAATTCAAAGTAAAAGTACCACTTTCAACTGCTTCTACAGGCATCTCAGGTAATATTGATATAAGTGTGATTATTTGCAATTAATTTGATTCATAGATTTAATCGAATGACAGCCCTAAAAACTGGCTGATTTACAAGCAGATATATTGAATGCAACAGGCTGACTGTCTAACTCAGACAAAAGCAGAAGTGGTGTTCTAAATAAGCACTTTGCTTCTAGTTTCTCACTGTACACGTCATATACTTCTGCACTTATTTACTTCTTAATAAACAGAGTGCTGTAGAGAGAGCTGCTGCCACGTTGCTCGACACTCTCATTTGTTTACCGACCACGCAGAGCAAGCAGTTCAACCCGATTCATTGTGAAATGTGTAAAATCAGAAAAAAAAAAGGAGGTGAGGAGGAAAACAACCCACGGTATGAGTCACTGTAATTATAGGGAAATGAGGAGGTGTGGAGAATGTTTCAGAAGGGAGGCGGGAACTAAGAGAGTTTGAGGGGGGGAAGGAAACATTTGGGTGTTTAGGTGAGAGAGCTCTGAGATGGACAAACCTCTGTGAAATCCTCATTTGGTGGCCAACAGAGATGCCAGCTAGAACCAGAAATTAAATTGTCTTGTTTTTAGACAATTGATGGTATACAGGTGATGGTAATTATCATGTCTCTATGCCCACTGACACATGCAGTTCATCCAGATTTGGGGTATATTCTTATCATTAAAGAGACAGTAACATTTTGTCTGAATAGGCTTTTCTGAAATCTGAGGTCAGTGCTGAGAACATCTTATTCTGGCTGGCGTGTGAAAAGTTTCGCAAGATACCGCCCTATCAAACTGAGCAGGTAAATCTCCGTATTGTATATCTAACCACTATTTTATCATCATTTCTTTTCCTTTCTAATTCCTACAGAAACTGTAAATATTACATTTGTTTTCTGACCCTAGCTCAAGAGGGAGGCATTGTCAATTTATAACAACTTCCTGTCCAGCAATGCAACTTCTCCTATTAACATAGATGACAGGGTACGAGTCGAGGAGAAAGATGTACAAAACCCTCATGCTGACATCTTTCAAAAAGCCCAACAACAGGTATGTGATATCATATCAGATTGAAATTTCAATGCAAAATTAAAATATATTTTTGTTTAATTTATACAAAAATAAAACATATCATTTTCTGATACTAAACAAATCTCCCAAATTTAAATATTTTATTAATCTCTGTTAATTTCACTATGTTTTATGGTGTTTGACAAAAGTTTATTTCAATTATGACAACTCTCGAAATAGATTTCAAGAACATTTGTGACCCTGGACCACAAAACCAGTCATAAGGGTACATTCTTTGAAATGAATAAATAAGCTTTCCGTTGATGTATGGGTTGTTAGGATAGGACAATATTTGGTCGAGATACAACTATTTGAAAATCTGGAATCTGAGGGTGCAAAAAATCTAAATATTGAGAAAATCGCCTTTAAATGTCCAAATGAAGTCCTTAGCAATGCATATTACTTACAAAAATATTTGTTTTATATATTTATGGTAGCAAATGTACAAAATATCTTCATGGAACATGTTCTTTACTTAATATCCTAATGATTTTTGGCATAAAAGAAAATCGATAATTTTGAACCATACAATGTATTGTTGGCTATTGCTCCAAATATACCCGTGCGACTAATCACTGGATTTGTGGTCCAGGGTCACATTTTATTGATAACAATAGAGTGCAGTGTGGATTGAACTTGGTGAGCTAGATCTGCTACGCTGCTGCTAGCATACACAAAGACTTGAAACATGCTCAGAATTACAGGGATTATTATACATGCTGCTGCATGGTAGGGAGAACCCCGTAGCAGATCTAGACAAGTGGTGCTGGGGAGGAGGAGGGACAAAAATTCTCAATTGTCATTGTGCACAGTACTGAGTGGGATGTGAATAAAGGTTGTGTAGATAAGAAAGAGACACCGATTGGCTGTACTGCTGGCTTGAGAAAACCAATCAGCTACTTGAAAGAGTTTCATGACTTAACTATGCATATTATAGAACTATGCATATTTTTTTTTAATGATTATGCTCTTTTATTGTTGTTAAGAAATGGAAAGCAATAAAAAAAAGTGATTCATTGCAGCATTTAATGTTAAAAAAAAATTGGCTACACCCATTATATTTTCAGAAATCTCACATTTAATATTATCAAAATCTGCAATATTGACTTTGAAATGTTACATTGACATTTATTCATTTGGCAGATGCTTTTATCCAAAGCGATATACATTGCATTCAAGGTATACTTTTATTGGTATCAGGTTATATAACCAAATTCAGGAAAATTGCTAAATATTTCAGGGGTACCTCAAATAACTAATTTCATCACAAGGTTTCAAGAAAAAAAGTTTAGGAGTCTCTGCTCATGACAGTATCCCAAGTGCATAAAGAGTTCCATTTAGTTGTGCAATAAGATAATCTAGAGCATTCCCATTATAATCAGCAAAATTGTCTTCACTGCAAGAAGGCACCATATTAAGAGTCTTTTTCAAATGCTTTCAGCCTCAACAACAAACCAGTAGATTTTGCATCTCTCAAACAAGCGAAAAAAGAATAATAATTATAAAAACACATCTGTGAAAAATCTATGCGACACTGGATGCAATTGTAATTTTGCCCATTTGTGAGGCTTGAGAATGGAGATATGTCTTATATTTAATGTATTGTTCCATCCATGACAAAGATGTTTTTGTTGTGTCATATGAGGCGAGGCAAACCACTTTAGTTTAAGAACAGACGGCAATCATGACTCAATTATCCAGAGCTACTAAAAGCAATCAAATCAAGAGCCCGTTCTCTGTTGACTCCCTCTTGAGCAGAAGTGTCCTTACCTATCCTCTTCGTTCTCTCTCTCCCCTTCCAGATCTTTAAACTGATGAAGTTTGACAGCTATACTCGTTTCGTGCGCTCACAGCTCTATCAAAGCTGCATGCTAGCTAATGTGGAGGGTAGACCTCTGCCAGGGCTGGATGCTCGTGGAAAACCCCTCACATCAATGAAAGCAACGAATACCAGCAGCACTTCACCCAGAGAGCAAGTCAAGTTTGATAAAACTAAGGAGGTAATGTAAAATATGACTGTATTTTATCTTAAAGGGATAGTTCAACCCAAAATGAAAAAATTCTGTCATTAATTACTCATGCTCATGTTGTTTCAAACCCGTAAGACTTTCATTCATCTTCGGAACACAAATGAAGATCTTTTTGATGAAATCTGATAGCAGTCTGACAGCTATGCAACTGACACTTTGACGCTTCAAAAAGTTCATAAAGAGATCGTAAAATTAATCCATATGAATTGAGCGGTTTAGTCCAAAATTTCTAAAGAGACTTGATCGCTTTATATGATGAACAGGTTTAATTTAGGCTTTTATTCACATATAAACATTGATCAGCGAACATAAACAGAAGCTCAACCGAACCTGCTTGACGCGTGAGAACAAACCTCTTGCAGAAGCTCAAATGTGTTGCGTAACACACGAGAATGATCCTCATTGGTTCTCGCATAGCAAGCAAACATGCTTGAGCTTCCGTTTACCACAACTGATATGTGTGTTGATGAATGGTTATATGTGAATATAAGCCTAAATTCAATATGTTATTGTGCCTCTTCAGAAAAGTTTGACTAAAATGCTTGATTCATATGGATTAGTTTTCGATCTTTTTATGAACTTTTTGAAGCCTCAAAGTGGTAGTTGCATAGCTGTCAATGAAGGGACAGAAAGTTATCTGATTTCATCAAAAATATCTTTATTTGTGTTCTGAAGATGAGCGAAAGTCTTACGGATTTGAAACGACATGAGTTTTTTCAGTTTTCATTTTTGGGTGAACTATCCCTGTAATAAGAGATTTATATGAGTTTGTTGTTTTCCAGAGGTTAAAGGTGAAGCCAGAGGCTGATGATGTGGTAGAAAGGAGGAAGGTCAATCTGCAAGGCATAATAGGAAAGGACAAACGCAAAGAGAAGAGAGGGTCCTGGGGAGGTGAATTTATGATGTCAAAACCCACCTAACCCACACGTGGTTTTAATATGGAGCAAACTGAACTAAGAATAGAGCTTTCGACCGTCTAATAATAAGATCTCTGTTCTCTGTTGGCCATTTCCAGAATCACCTATCAGCTTCAAGACTGGACTTGTGAAGAGTTCAGAGGTAACTTGCTACAAAGTCTGCAGATACCAGCATTACACAATGTCATAGCATTACTGGTATCAATATTTATCTGTTGTTGCAGGTTGAGAAATTAGTGGCACGCTCTGCAGACGGAGGGGTTGATAAGTACTGCTGTGTCTTCCTGCCTGATGGTACTGCATCTCTGACCCCGGCCCGACCTGGTGTCACTGTCCGCAAAATGCTCACCGGTGTATGTGAAAAAAGAGGCCTTCCTCTGTCAGACATCATTATATATCTACAAGGCAAAGACAAAGTAAGAAGTGCAAAACGTTTACATGTACATTACTAGTAAAATGTGGACATATTTGCCTGAATTTTGTTTCTTATTATCCTAAAAACATTCTTATTTACCTATATATACTTCTTTGTGATCTCCCATTGGGTGACACTTATAGCAACCACTGTCATTGGACCAGGACAGCTCTATGCTGAAGGATCAGCAGGTGTTTTTGGAACTGAGGGTCACATTTGCGTGAGTGTTGTGCAAAAAATAAAAAATAAAATAAAAAATCCCCCCAAAATATTTTTTTTTTGCCATCATTTACTCATTCTAATGTCATTCCAAACCTGTATGCATTTATTTCTTCTGTAGGACACACTAGAAGATATTTAGAGGAATGTTGGTAACCAATAAGTTTTGGTTGAATTCCATTATTTTGTCCATACAATTAACATCAATGGGGAAACAAAATTGTTTATTTTCCAGCATTCTTTAAAAAAAAAAAAAAAAAATCTTCTTTTGTGTTCCACAGAAGAAATAACATCATACAGGTTTGAAACAACATGAGGGTTAGTAAATGATGACAGAATTTTCATTTTTGGTGGACTATTCCTTTAAATGCAAACAATGTGTTCGAATTGCCTGTTGTCACCAGGTGTTAATATGTGCATGTGTGTTTCTTGTACAGGGTAAAAGTAGCATTCGCAGGTAAGACTGTGGCCATTGTGGTGAAGTCCAATAAGACCCTGCTGGACGCCCTTGCGAATATTCTTCAAAAATACCGGCTCAGGTCACAGGACGCCACTGTTACCATGGTGAGAGGAGGCTTAGAGTGACTGGAACAAGCATTTTGTTTTGTGTTGAAAGTTAATAGTTTGACCTTTTTTTGATAGACCACAAGCTTACAGGGAGACATTCACAGATTTTCCTGTTTCTCTAGTTTTTAAATTGCAGCTGCAAAAGTAGGACAGTGCCAGTATTGTACAAATCACTTAATGTTTTCATGCTTATCAAAGCCCTAACACACAGAAAAATGAAAAACTCAATATAGTCTATATCAGGGGTGGCAAACGTCAGTTCTGGAGAGCCACAGTCCTGCAGAGTTTTGCTTCAACCCGAATCAAACACACCTGCACAAGCTAATCAAAAACAAGCTAATCTAGGAAGCTACAGGCAAGTGAGTTTTTATCAGGGTTGGAGCTAAACTCTGCAGGACTGTGGCTCTCCAGGACTGACGTTTGCCACCGCTGGTCTATATGTATAAGAAACCTCCACATGCTCTTTAGTATTGTTCATAGTAATGTATGCTAACATCAATTCAGTTTAATTTATTTCACGATACATATTATTACAGAGCAACAAAGAATTGTGCTTTCACACCAATAGTGAGCAAACCAATGACTCTCACGCTAACTTCATGCTATTTAGACATACTAAATGCTAATAAAACTGCTTGTCATACAATCCTAATCCTAATTAATAAATTCTATTAGAAATTACATTGATCTGTGTATTTCAACATTTGCATTACGCCAGTCATGGTCTCACATGTTTTATCATTTCTGTCCTCTGTTTTCAGAGTGGAAGTGGACAGATAATAAGTATGAACACAGCTGTCACCTCTCTGGCCAATAAGACACTAATTCTGGATAGACGTATGTAAAAATTCTATTTTAAATTCTACATCTTGTAGGTTTCATATTGTAGGTCTACTGAACAACTGAATTTACTGAATGGGAAGACAGATACTCAGTGATCAGAGCTACACTAGATGGGACAGACATCCAACAGAAGCCCTACACACAGAATTCTGCAAAATGATCCTAAAATTACAAAGAAGAACACCCAATAATGCATGTAGGGCAGAATTAGGCCGATTCCCATTGATTATTAATANAGACAGACAGACAGACAGACAGACAGACAGACAGACAGACAGACAGACAGACAGACAGAGATATATAGATAGATAGATGAATATACAGACAGACAGACAGACAGACAGATAGATAGATAGATAGATAGATAGATGAATATACAGACAGACAGACAGACAGACAGACAGACAGAGATAGATAGACAGATAGAGAGATAGAGAGATAGACTAACAGACAGACAGACAGACAGATATAGATAGATAGATAAACAGACAGATAGACAGACAGACAGACAGAGATAGATAGATAGATAGATAGATAGATAGATAGATAGATAGATAGATAGATAGACAGACTAACAGGCAGATAGATAGATAGATAGATAGATAGATAGATAGATAGATAGATAGATAGATAGATAGATAGACAGATGAGACAGACAGACAGACAGATAGAGAAGACAGACAGACAGATGAGACAGACAGACAGACAGATAGATAGATAGACAGATAGAGAAGACAGACAGATGAGACAGACAGACAGACAGACAGACAGACAGACAGATAGATAGATAGACAGATGAGACAGACAGACAGACAGACAGACAGATAGAGAAGACAGACAGACAGATGAGACAGACAGACAGACAGACAGACAGATAGATAGACAGATAGATAGACAGATAGACAGATAGATAGATAGATAGATAGATAGATAGATAGATAGATAGATAGATAGATAGACGGACGGACATACAAATATTGTATTGAGCCTTGGAATTTTTCTTTGAGCTTGAATGGATCGACAATGATCCAAGTGATTTGTGCTCGGTCCCTTGTGCGAGAGCCTCAATGCCGTCCTCTGTGGAGAACATGTCACCTTCCATTTGTGTTGTTATTGTGGACCCTTTCACTGTTTCCCTGTACAGCACTAAACCTGATTGCATAACTAGTTTGGCTCCTAAATTCTACATTAGGAAATTATGACTTTGTTCTTACACCCTGGAATCAGTCTTCCTAAAGGTACAGTTCACCCTAAAATTTTAAGATGTTGATCAATCTAATCTATGTTGCAGGTGTTGATCAAGCCAGCAGCTCAAAAGGGAACCTCGCACCTCCTTCGTTACAAGTGAGTCTATAGCTTTAGAACGGCTTATCTCAATATCTCGATATTCTTCAGTCTTTCTCTGAGGTATAACCTCTTCTGCATCTGTCACCAGGATCGGAGAGGTGCTGTGGATGCGAACATGTTCCCTCCAGGGATTTCTCGATCAACTGCCCGACAGAAGAACCCTGGATTGAGGAGAACCTATGACATGGAGGGTATAAAATGATTACCTTGTTTCTATTCGCTGGTCTTTATAGTACAATGCATATCTTGTGCTTATCTAAATGTGTTGGGACTTTCAGGTTTGGTGGAGTTGTTAAACCGAGCACAGGGCTGCAGTGCTGATGATCAGCGAGGACTCCTGAAGAAAGAACATCTAATGCTGCCTCAGTTCCTTCAGTTACCCCTGGAGGAAGGTGAGACAAACAGATCGCTGGAGGAGTCCTGTTCCAGTATGGGGTCTCTTGAAGTGGATTCTCCTGCAGGACAATCAGACACATTAGGGGAAGAATCATCTGAGAGCCAGTGCTCAAACCCGGCCCGAGAAACTGTGGTGTGAGCTAAATGGACCTGTTACATCCTTTGCTTCAATGATCAGTCACACTGGAACATGAAGAACAGAGAATAATGTTTTAGGAATGCGAATGTGACTCTTTAATGATGGACACTTTTTATTAGGATTTTTTTATATATATAAAAGCAAATGCTATGAAATATTGTTTACAGAAGATGTGATTCTGCACATGTTAATGTCCAGCTGCTTGTATTTATTTCAAATTGTTTCACAAAACAAAAATACATTCTATCTGTTTCCATGAAGACATGCATTGCGTATTTACCTTAAAGTTTTCATTGAGGTTTTCAAAAAACCATTAGAAAATGGTTTTGGTAACACTTTATCATGTACACTTTACTATGTTACATTAGTTACATAGTTACATAAAGTGGTCGTTCTTTGTACGTTTTCTGACCATCTGTCATTTTGAGCATTTTCAGCGGGCAGTTCTATGGGAAGATGGAATCTGAGTCCATGATAGATGGACTTTAGTTTAGTTTGGTTACATTAGTATAGATGTGTGTGAAATGTTCACGGTTTGTCAACATTTTTTAGCAAATGAAAAGGAATAAGATGACTGATGAAAATAAAGAGATCAAAAAGAGTTAAACAAATTTTTTTAATCGCCGGAGGGCTCTAAGGGCGTGAAAACAGATGCTGAGCTTTTTTCTGCTTGACAGGTAAAACATGTTTAAAGGGTTAGTTCACCCAAAAATGAAAGATATGTCATTTATTACTCACCCTCATGTCGTTTTACACCCGTAAGACCTTCGTTCATCTTTGGAACACAAATTAAGATATTTTTGATGAAATCCAATGGCTCAGTGAGGCCTGTCACTGAACCTCTCAAGACCCAGAAAGGTACATATTTAAAACAGTTCATGCGAGTACAGTGGTTCTACCTTAATATTATAAAGCGACAAGTATACTTTTTGTGCGGCAAAAAAAAAAAAAAGACTTTTCAACAGTATCTAGTGATTTCAAAACACTGCTTCGAAGCTTTACGAATCTTTTGTTTCGAATCAGTGGTACGGATCGCATAAATGAAGCCTTGTTTTCTGAAATCACGTGACTTTGGCGCACCACTGATTCGAAACAAAAGATTCGTAAAGCTTCGAAGCAGTGTTTTTAAATCGCCCATCACTAGATATTGTTGAAAATTTTTTATTTTGTTATTTTGGCGCACAAAAATTATTCTCGTCGCTTTATAATATTAAGGTAGAACCACTTAACTCACATGAACTGTTTTAAATATGTCTTTAGTACCTTTCTGGATCTTAAAAAGTTCTATGGTCTTACGGGTGTAGAACGACACGAGGGTGAGTAATACATGACATTATTTTCATTTTTGGGTGAACTAAACCTTCATGTAGTTGGCAGAAGTTTTAGAATAGCTAACATCCTTTAAATTACCTTTACACTAAGGCAGTATGGTTAAGGAAAAGTTGCATTACCTACAATGGTAGCCTAAAATGCTTGAATGGATATTTCATGATTATTTAAAGGTAAACTATGTAACTTTTGGCCCTCTAGCAGTTAAAAAACAAAACTGCATGCATTTTCCAGAAGAACTTTGTTTTCTTTGTGCTTCAGCTCTGCGTGACTGTGTGGATGAATATGGTTATCCTGCTGCTCATAAAACATTCACTACTAGGCTTAAAGGGTTAGTTCACCAAAAATGAAAATTACCCCATGACATACTCACCATCAAGCCATCCTAGGTGTATATGACTTTCGTCTTTCAGACAAATCTGAGTTATTTTAAATAATGTCCTGGCTCTTCCAAGCTTTAAAATGGCATAGAGGATTAGAGATTTTGAAGCCCAAAAAAGTACAACCATCCATCATAAAAGATATTCACGTGGCTCTGGGGGGTTAATAAAGGCCTTCTGAAGCGAAGCGATGTGTTTGTGTAAGAGAAATATCCATATTTTAAACTTTATAAACTAAAACAGCTAGCTTCAGACAGACGGCCATACACATTGATTTGTGGGGAAAGAGTGAACTCTGACCCGACGCTTGACATATTGACGAACGTGGAGGTGGAGAGAGCAAAACAAAACACCGGTCACAATTTAGAAGTCTAAAATGAGAATATTTAAAGAGAAATGTCAGAGGATTTTGATAAAAGAGAAGAGGAGCTTGAGTTTGTTGCCTAGCCCTATTTTTTTGAAAGCATCTGCTACATCGCGTCAGGGGTTACTCTTTTGGCATAAGTTGACATATGTGCAGCTGTCTGCCGAAAGCTAGTTATTTAAGTTTTTAAAGTTTTAAATATGGATATATATATATATATTTTTTTTTTACACAAAATGCATCGCTTCGCTTTAGAAGGCCTTTATTAACCCCCTGGAGCTGTGTGGATATCTTTGGATGGATGGATGCACTTTTTTGGGCTTCAAAATCTCATCCTCTATTCACTGCCATTATAAAGCTTGGAAGAGCGAGGACATTATTTAATATAACTCCGATTGTATTCGTCTGAAAGAAGAACATCATATACACCTTGGATGGCTTGAGGGTGAGTAAATCATGGGGTGTTACGGCTGGCTCATATACCGCAACATAAAAGAGGCAAACAACAAATGGTTCAAACAATAAACCAATTTATTTACAAAACCAGAAAACAATTATTAAACAATCAAAAGAAAACCAATGCCTAGGGGAAAAAAACACAAGCGTGTGATAACTAAATATTCTCTGACACAAACAATCAATAAAGGAAAGTAATATTAAGAAAAATATATGTATAAACGAGAGAAAAATTTAGAGACTTACTATAGAGCGCACAGATCTTATATACAAACGCCATATTAGAGGGTTAATTACTAATAAAATGCACCTGTCGCCCAACTAAGATCTGCACTGTCTAGCAGAGCCAGCAGGGGGCAACAGGCAGGCGTAACATGGGGTAATTTTCATTTTTGGGTAAACTATCCCTTTAATAGATATAACCAGTTTTGATGGAAATGGATCTTAAGCTGGCTAGCTGAAGACTTTACGAAGACTGAAGACTCGAAGTAGCCGGAGCAACTTTTCTCTATTTACGGATATGCCGAGACTGGCAAGTGACATATGTATGCAATTTCCAATGAAATGTTTAAAATAGAAACATTTACAATAGGCTTACCATAGTAAATCAGGGTTAGACAAAAACACGTTTTGGAAGAAGGATTCATGATGTATTGACTGAAAAAAAGTTACATAGTGTACCTTTAAACCAATAGCCTGTGTGCCCTAAGTGACTTCAAATGGAAACATTTCAGAGGCTGTTTCAAGCAATTACATTTTGTTGAAAGATTATGAAGATATTATTTCACTTCTACACATCTACTGATGAATTGTCCACAATAAGACCATGATATACCATTAGTTTTAATTTCTGTGATTTAATGGCTTAAAAGATTGATAATGGATGGGGTTCTGAGTGTAGATTCAAGGTTTGTTGAGTTTCACTCACTCATGGTGTGTCTTCTGGAGACATGCAACTGCCCCGGGGGTGAATAAAGAGAGAATGACAGAAATGGAAGGAGGTAAAATAGAGGCGAGGGTGATGGAGCTAATGCATGGAGTGTATTCTGCTCGTAAGCTTGATGATGATGGTTCCCTAGGCTTTAATAACACAGAGAGACTAAACACACACACATTTTCCCCTAGTGCACTTTGTCCTCGGAAAGTCTTCATCAGGGACGCTATATTTATGGCCTCTGAATGGACGGCATGTAGAGAAGTAATCAGACTCAATCAGATGACCAGCCCCCAAGCTGAGGCACAGATAGAAAGAAAGAGAAAAAGAGAGAGAACGAGAGGAGGGATGGGAAGGCAGGGAGAGTGAAAGAAGAGTGAAGGGAGGGAGGCAAATCTAAGAGGTGAGGATTCTGGCTTACATCACTGAGCGTGTCTTTCTGAGGATTCAATTGTTACTGTTCCAACTCATTTGCAAAGGTCCATTTTGTTCTTTTTAAAACAGAATATTGCCGCACGACTGTGTGTCTGTCCTCAATGAGTATACACTGAAATATCAACAGGTTTTGCAAGGTAAGACCACTTTAACAAACTCTAATACATAATATGTCTTTTATCCTTTGTTATGCTAATTACAGGATATGCACCATATTTTTATTTTTTATTTATTTTATTTATTAAAGAAATGTAATTATTTTTTAGACTGGGATGTTGATGTCATCTTAACCCTGAGTGTGTGTGTGTGTGTCAGAAGCAGAACAGAGAGTCTGCTACACACACACACACACACGCTTGTTTTTCTTTCATGTTGGGGACTTTCCATCAACCTCTATTGTTTTTAGTGCTGAGTTAATGATATGTTCTACCCCCAAACCCTACATGTAACCCTTTTCAGTTTCATTAAGGCATTATTTTTCATGTTATTGTTTTGTTTTCCATTTTGGGCCCTGTTTACACCTGGTATTAAGATGAGTTTGGTCAACTGGATCACGAGTAGACGAGGGAGACACATACCCTGTTACACCTGGTTTTTTAATCCATCTCTTTTGTCCACTTTCAACCACTTCTATACTGATTTTTTTGAGGGGAGGGTCTATGGGCGGGTAAATGTATGGGCTTTTTCAGATCTTTCGATCTAATGGATGAAATAAGCTCATGCAATTTACATATGAATGCGACCAGAAAAACATTCGAAGAGCAGTAGTTTCTGCTTTGATAGCCGTAAGACATGCTGAACGCAGTGAATGCATGTTAGAAATCAGGAATGTGCTTGGTAGATTTTTCATCTTGGACAAACTTGGGTCTTCAGCCCAATGTTTAAATCCCATCTGGCTAGCGCGCTTCCCATAATGTTTACATGTTAGGTCAGTAGGCGGTCTTTTGTGGCTGTTCGAACACATTAGACCACATGAACGTCTACACTATGGGTACGTGTACATGACAATAATGTACTAAAAATTGAAAAGTTTTTCCTTTGCGTTTTTTGTGTACAGATCCCTGTTCGCACGGGTCCACGAAAACAATTAAAAATGCTGTATTATGCTTGCCTGGAAATCCAGCCTCACCACTGTACCAGCGGATGAGTCTGGTCGGCCATTGAATCAGTTCGATTTCTAAGGCGGAGCAAATCCGAGCAAACAGGAAGCAGAGTAAACCAATCAGAGAAGGGCGGATATGACGTTAGCAAAGCGACAAGAGAGTCAACAGCGAAAAGTAAATAAACGGCCCCCGGCAAGCACAATAGTTTTTTGGCAAGCACGGAGAGTAGTTTAACATGGCTTGCGCTAGAGAAAGCGACGTTAATGACTTGTGTCGTTGTTGCAGTAAGAATTTGAGAATACGTGGTGTTATTGCCAATTGTGTGTGTGTGTGCGCGAGCGCGCGTGTGACATCAAGCTGTTCAATAAACTGTTTAAAACATACAGTCACCTGATCAGTGCTGAGATTCTAGATGGCATTAACAAAGATGTAATGAATCTTGACAAACTGAGGACGGAATCGAAACTGTCTTGTGTCTCTCTCTCTCTCATCTGCTCGTGCTGGGATCAGCAGCGGCGCGGGCGACACAACAAGACTCTTTACAGTCAAACAAACCAAAGAAGCTCTTTAATGCCTTTGTGCTCGCTTGAATGAGATTCGCCATGTATTTTGAACACAATGAAGCGAGAATGGACGAGCACAAGCTTCATTAGAGACGCGAGCCGTCTCTGTTTCTCTCAAAACCTCATCCAATACTTAAACTTTGGGGGCAGTCGTGGCCTAATGGATAGAGAGTCGGACTTGTAACCCAAAGGTCATGGGTTCGAGTCTCAGGTCCGGCAGGGATTGTCGGTGAGGGGAGTGAATGTCCAGCGCTCTCCCCACCCTCAATACCATGACTGAGGTGAGACCCTTGAGCAAGGCACCGTACCCCCAACTGCTCCCCGGGCGCCGCAGCAATGGCTGCCCACTGCTCCGGGTGTGTGTTCGCGGTGTGTGTGTTCACTGCTGTGTGTGTGCACTTGGATGGGTTAAATGCAGAGCACAAATTCCGAGTATGGGTCACCATACTTGGCCACATGTCACTTCACTTCACTTCAAATGTACACTTCTAATGCATTCTTGTGATCGAATCTTGTCGATTCGCTGGAGTGTTTTTATTTAAAAAGGCTAAAAAGAGGCAGTCAGCTCACGGCTGCTTTAAAAGGCTTGTCTCGGCTCACCTCGTTTTTGTGTGTGTGCGTGCGTGTGACATTGTATCAGGCCATCAAGCTGTTCAATAAACTGTTTAAAACACACAGTCACCCGATCAATACTGAGATTCTACATGTTTTCACTTTAAAAAGGCTAAAAAGAAGCTGCTTTAAGAGACATGGTCTGCTCTGCTCGATATTGAAGGGACTTTCGCCGCACTAGAGTGACGCTGTTTGCGTCACTAAAATAAACAAATCTGATTGCACGGTACGTTTTGGAGTTGACTCGAATCGCGACGGAGGGCAGACTGACCAGACTGATATATCTTGTAGAAGATATATATCAGTCTGGCCTTGCCAGGCAAGTATTATGCTGCCAGGCCAGTAGGTGGCGATGTCACTTTGTAAAGAAACACTACGCGCCTATAGACTGAACACGTAATACGTATGTGCATGACGTCAACGTTTTCACAAATTTGTGTTTTTGTAGTTTACACAGAGAAAATAATGATATAGCTTTCAAAAACTTGCACTTTGAAATCCGTCTTGAAAGGTTTGCGTTTTCAGGCACATACGAAACGCATAAAAACATTTTAGTTTCCGGCCTGTACGAAGGCAACCCGGTTGAATGCGTTTTTGTCTACCTCTGGAAGTGGCCAAAAGTCAACAAGCTCAAGGGGGCGTTGACCTGTTTGAAAACGCAAACTTTTGAAAATAGGTTTCAAAGTGCAAGTTTTTGAATACAGTAGCATTATCGTCTCTATATAAACTACAAAAACGCTAATTTTTGAAAACTGTGACATTATGTTCATGTATATTACGTGTTCACTCTATAGGTGTGTAATATTTCTTTACAAAGAGACATCACCAACTACTGGCCTGGCATGAATAATACAGTGTTTTTATATTATTTTTCGTGGATCTGTGTGAACGTTGTCACCTGTATGCGAAAAATGCAAAGGAAAAATGTATCCGTATTTAGCACATTGTATGTAAACGTACCCTTAGACCACGTTTACTCCTGTATTTAGCATTGTCCACTTGTGATCCGATCGACCAAAACTTATCTTTACACCAGGAGTAAACAGGGCCTTGGGGACCATCGGTCCCCACAATGAAGGTGATTTCAGGTTTTACTATCTTGGCGACAACTGGCCCCAAATATAGCCAAACAACACAGCTGCACTCCATTTCCCACAGTTTTCATTCAAATTAGCCATTAGCCAAATTAATCATAAGATGTGTATATATTATTACAGAATTGATATAATTTTGCTTGTTAAAATGTACCAAGAGTTTTTCATTCCCTCTCAAATATGAAATGCTATAAGATATATTAAACAACCAATCAATTCTTGGCTGATATGTACACAGCAAAATCCCCAGAGTTAAATCAACTCTGATCAGAGTACATATGGTCCCTCTATATAGTGTAAAAGTAACACTGAAGCAGATTTAAAGTTGAGATAATTAAGTGATTAATTAAGTTATGATTGAGTATTAGTGATGAACACCTGCTGTTAACAAGAATCACAGAAGAGAAACACAATAACTACAAATGACTTCCAGCCACAGTCTTAGATGAAATCAACTGAAGATAAAAGACGTTATATCTCAAGATCTGACTAAACAACTCCACAAACAGCATATTATATCATTAACTTTAACTCTGCTTCAGTGTTAATTTATCTGTAGAGCGGGACCATATGTAATCTGAGCAGAGTTGATTTAAATCTGAGGATTTTGCTGTGTGGTCAAAAGTTACTTAGAGTCAGTCCTGCATGAGCAGTCACAAGACAGAAGACTGTTCACGATACGATCTATAACATGCATTTAAAAAATAGACTACTGACACTGAAGACACTGCCGAAACTACTTTGCATGAATTGAGATCAATTTCAAGAAGTGACTCACATCAAACCGAATTCCTGTGATTATTATAGATATCTTTTATCTGTTTACAACATTTTAAACTCTTTCAGAATTTGTGCACTACATGATTAGAGATGAATCATTAGATTTAGTTGGCTTGGTTTATGGAACATAATTATTTTGACTCATCTTGATCTGCCAGTAAACTCTTCATAACAGAGATATGAAGTACACAACAAAGACAATTTCAAGCAGTGCGAATGATTCATTGTCATTAAAAGGTGAGGTCAAACAACTTGAATGAGTCAAGCTAATCATTTTCCATTATTCAACAGCAAACTCAACAGTGTGGTTGTAACCGTTCTGAATGTTCTCCAGAACACTGTGCATATAGGCACAAAGTTTACCCTTCTCTGTTTTGAAAGATGAAAAATCACATTTTGAGACTGGGGTCCTTGTAATCTAAACCCACCCTGGAGGGACACCGCCCATCACATTCATTCCTTCATCTGTCAGGCTCCTGGTACTGGCTTGTTGCCATGGTAATGCGTCTGGAGCTGTAGAGTCCTAATTGGACTCAGTCCTGGGTGAGATTTTGAATGGCTGCTTCCATGCCGTGCTCTTGTTTGGAATAACTATTGAATACTGATTAAGGATGCTGTTTATGAACATACACAAAATACCCAACTAAGATGCAGGGCTGAAAATGGAGGCCATTTTCTTTTTATATCTTTCTTCTTGCACAGTATTTGCATGTAATTTTCGAACAGTCTTTCCCTCTGTCTGTTTATCTATCTATCTATTCATCTCTATAGCTCTATCTCGCCCTCATAGTCTCTCTCCTGCCAGCAAATACACATGCAGGCACGGCTGATGGTTTGATGAGTCACCGTCTGCTGTCTTCTAGGTGCTGACATTTGCACCAATCTCATGTTTGAGGTCAGACTCGCCTCAGCTGGTGTCCATCTTCCAGTTGACATGACATTTCAAGTGTCCTGCTGGGTGACATAATAGTTCCTCTGAAACAATTTTTATAATGATAATGACAACAATAAATTTCTTATGTAATTAACTATTATGTTTTAATATTAACATTATAAATTATTAATATTATAAAAATGTATATTCTATAAAANAATCATTACAGTTTATTATTATTATTATTTTTATTTTTTTATTATTATTTATAAAACCGTTAGTCCCTGTCCTTGATTCTGATTGGTCAATAGCTGTGCTTTATTCACAATAAAACACAGCTATGACCGCTTCACCCAACGGTTCTGTGTATCACTACACAACACCCTTAGCAACCACTCTTAGCAACATAAACTGTTTGTTCTCAATTGATATTATGTAGAAGATTATTAAGAGAAAGGGATCGAGTGAGCGAGTTTATTACCTGCATTCAGATTTAGCATTTTCCTTCAGGTCAGTCCTATGTTCATAATAAAAAATCTGTTTAAATGTCCGATGTATTATCTTGTCCTTTTAACAATTAAGGGGTTTTCCCACGACTGACAACGCTAGTCAAAGCATTAATCAGTTGCGTCTTGTTCCGTGTTCACAACAATGCAGTCTTTTCAATGTATAAGTCTTCGCTACTGACTGACACACTCATAAAGACAGTCTTTGCCGCCATCTAATGGCTTAATAATGTAACTTCTGTTGCTGTTCGCGGTCAGGGACTATTTTTTCCAGCGGAAGGAAGGCTTTTAGTTAAAGTTTACTTCATGAAAGTTGCATTGATACATATTTTTGGCTTTAATATTTGTATTGTGTGATAACCATTTTATAAAAGCAATAAGGTACTTGAGGCTTCGCGTCGTGCCTGACAACACCCTTCAGCCGTGACTTATTCACGATACAGCACAGCCTCTCGTACCTTATTGCTTAATTATGAAATATACATTTAGAGCAGGGGTATTCAAAAGTTCCAAGAGGTCCAGCGTTAATTCTCTGGAATAGTTATACATTTCCATCTGGGCAGCAGTAGTACTTTTATTTTGCTTAAAATAAGTAGCTATTTGCTAGAAACAAACAATGTACATAATCAAATCTCATTATGAGCAGAAAACAAAGTTTAACTATGAATTTCAAAGTTTTAATTGTTTTTACTTGTCATATCCAAATAATTTTCCCAAATATAACATTGTTTATTATGAAATGCTTTTAACATGCTGATTAACAGGCCTAATGCTACATGTAAAAAAAAAAAAAGTCATGTCACAAACTTGGTTTGAACAGTCGGAAGCATTTTAGCTGTTTCCCCCCCCCTCACTGTGTTTCTGCTACTGTTGTTAAAATAATCGCGTCTCGCAGCTCTTAATATGGCTCTTTAGCGTCTTTAGTGGGAGTGAGAAGCAACACGAATGGAACGGAAAGAGCTTGAATGAAGCGTGTTTCTCTCTCTCTCTCTCAATAGCCTATATATATAGCCTATATATAACCTAAATTATCTTGACAAATGAGAATGAAAAATACATAGTCTGTGTATCATCTAACCATATACAACAGTATTGCATCTTAATTCCATCTATATTTTCCCATCTCCATTTTTTTTTATGTACACACTTTAAAAGGAATTGTACTATGGAATTGAGCTGTTTTTATAAACTGCTTAGTTTATTAGTCATATTGTATTATACCTCTACTGCTGTGATTCAAATCTCTGTCTATGCATTGGTCAGTATTTGCGCTACCATGTGTTTGCAATTTAAGAGCTTTGAAAGGTGTTGATGAGTCATATCAGTGAAAGGAAAGACTAAGCACACAGCAAATAGATGCAGTCAGCCTAGGCTTAGTTTGCCAGAGCCTGAGATTATTAAAAGCATTTATGCAGTCAAGGTTCTGAGCAGTCAATAACAACAGAGGTTTAAATCATTTCATATGAACAGAACAAGGACAGAGTTTATTTATTTGAAGCAGAGATGGCATTCATGAATGCATTCAGAAAACATCAATATTTCTACATAAGCAGTTTCAGATATGATGAGTGCAAAAAGAGAAATACCTAAGTCAGTCGCATGCTTATTTCTGCTTCAAAAGCTTGGTGCTTTGGTAAAGTGGGTCCTTTGTGCTGAGATGATTCAGTGACACAGCGTGAAGAAATTGACTTCACTGTTCTGCTCCAGATTTTGAGAACTTTATTGGAGCAAATGGTTTCTTAAATAGGCCATATTATGCCCTTTTACAAAGTCTCGTCCCCCTTTTTTGCATACGCCTTTGGTGGTAATTATTTAAATGAGGGATATTGTGACATGTATGTACGTTCCCAGAAGAAAACTCAATACTATAATCAAGGTTTTCCAGGGAGTTCAGAAACAGTGCTTACTGATCTAAAGAATAACTCCCTTTGGAGTGACTTTGTTCTTAACTTTGCAGACCTTTTTCATGCTCAAACAGCAACATTACACAGTAAGGAAAGTTAAAGGGTTAGTTCACCCAAAAATGAATATTCTCTCATAATTTACTCACATGCCATTTTCAAACCCATAAGATTTCCGTTCATCTTCAGAACACAAATGACAAATATTTTTAATGAAATCTGACAGCTTTCTATCCCTCCATTGACAGTCTATGCAATTACCAGATTGATTCTTCAAAAAGTTCACAAAGAGATCGAGTGGCTTAGTTTTCTGAAGAAACACGATCACTTTATATGATTTAATTGAAACACTGATAAGCGAACATAAAAAGAAGCTCAACCGAACCTGCTTGATGCGTGAGAACAAACCTCAATGGTTCTTGCAGAAGCTCATGTATGTTTATATGTGAATAAAAGCCTAAATTAATCTGTTGTTCATCATATAAAACGATTGAGTCTCTTCAGAAAATTTGAACTAAACCGCTCTTTTCATATGGATTAGATTTACAATCTCTTTATGAACTTTTAAAAGTGTAAAAGTGGTAGTTGTGTAGCTGTCAGTGGAGGAACAGAAAGCTCTCACATTTCATCAAAAAGATCTTCATTTGTTTTCTGAAGATGAACGAAAGTGTTAAGGGTTTGGAATGACATGAGAGTGAGTAAATGATGAAAGACTTTACATTTTGGGGTGAATTATCCCTATAAATATTTGAAAAAGAATAATAGGTCATCTTTAAAAAACTATACAGTCATAAAGTTAGTGATTTATTGAATAATCTGTAATAAAAAAAATTTTGGTCACAATGCTGAAGAATATCAATGTAGGCATCAGTCATTTTGTTTTTCTTGAATATAGCCATCAGAAATATGGAAATTTTCAACTGGTGAACAAAAAAATGTTTTCAACATGGAAGTAGGCTATTTCCTGTGAATGTGCGAGACTTCTGATTCAATTGCCGCTATACACCGGTCAGGCATAACATTATGACCACCTTCCCATTTTGTTGGTCCCCCCTTTTGCTGCCAAAAACAGCCCTGACGCGTTGAGGCATGGACTCCACTTGACCCCTGAAGGTGTGCTGTGGTATCTGGCATCAAGATGATAGCAGCAGATCCTTTGAGTCCTGTGAGGTGGAGCCTCCATGGATCGGACTTGTTTGTTCAGCACATCCCACAGATGCTCGATTGGATTGAGATCTGGGGAATTAGGAGGCCAAGTCAATGCCTTGAACTCGATGTTGTACTCCTAAAACCATTCCTGAACCATTTTTGCTTTGTGGCAGGGCGCATTATCCTGCTGAAAGAGGCCACGGCCACAAGGGAATACTGTTTCCATGAAAGGGTGTACATGGTCTGCAACAATGCTTAGGTAGGTGGTACGTGTCAAAGTAACATCCACATGGATGGCAGGACCCAAGGTTTCCCAGCAGAACATTGCCCAGAGCGTCACACTGCCTCCGCCGGCTTGCCTTCTTCCCATAGTGCATCCTGGTGCCATGTGTTACCCAGTTAAGCAACGCACACGCACCCGGCCATCCACGTGATGTAAAAGAAAACCTGATTCATCAGACCAGGCTACCTTCTTCCATTGCTCCGAGTTCCAGTTCTGATGCTCACATGCCCACTGTTAGCGCTTTCAGGACAGGGGACAGCGGACAGGGGTCAGCATGGGCACCCTGACTGGTCTGCTGCTATGCAGCCCCATACGCAACAAACTGCGATGCACTGTGTATTCTGACACCTTTCTATCAGAATCAGCATTAACTTCTTGAGCAATTTGAGCTACAGTAGCTCGTCTGTTGGATCGGACCACACAGGCCAGCCTTCGCTCCCCATGTGCATCAATGAGCCTTGGCCACCCATGACCCTGTTGCCGGTTCACCTCTGTTCCTTCCTTGGACCACTTTTGATAGACACTGACCACTGCAGACCAGGAAAACCCCACAAGAGCTGCAGTTTTGGAGATGTTCTGACCCAGTCGTCAAACCATCACAATTTGGCCCTTGTCAAACTCGCTCAAATACTTATGCTTGCCCATTTTTCCTGCTTCTAATACATCAACTTTGAGGACAAAATGTTCACTTGCTGCCTAATATATCCCACCCACTAACAGGTGCCGTGATGAAGAGATAATCAGTGTTATTCACTTTACCTGTCAGTGGTCATAATGTTATGCCTGATCCGTGAATGTAAATAACTAAAGAATGACAATGTAAAGTAAATGTAAAACTATTTGTGCAATTATTTGTACAAACCAGTGTGTTTATGATTACGACAATACATTCAAATAACTTGATGGGAATGACACTGGAAGCCTCACACATTCAAGTTACAAATAGCTGCACCCCCTCTTATGTTAAAAATATGGTGGATATCATAAATGACTTGTGACAACCACCTACAGATGTCCTGGCAACCACCCACAATACCTTAGTAGGTACATAGCTACACCCTAGCACAACATCTCAGCATCATGGTAGTGACTACACTCACGTTCTTCAGAAAATGTAAAAATGTTGTTTTGTGATATTCAAATTCAGGCTTTTGGTTGACATTCGCTTTCAAGGGTGTCTTTCCTGCTTCACTTTACCTCAAAAACAATGTCTCATTCTCAGCTACGCCTACAGTACCTTGTCATGGGATTACTGCCAGGAGCAATTTGGAATCGGTTTGTTCGGTGACAAATATTCCACAGAGACAGTACAAAAAGTTGTGAAAGTGAAGCAAGCTTCTAAAAAAGACCCCTAATCTCTGTGGACCAATTATGGTTATCATCCTATTAAACAAATGAGTGACATTCAGAGTGACATTCTCTGAAAAGAAAAGAGTGATATTAATCTTTGCAAAGTATTATCACGACTGATGTTGTTGTTCTCCATCTCTTTCATACTTCCAGATAACCAAAAGCATTGACTACATTACCTAGAGACAGCTGATTTCCTCAAGCCAAAAACATGGAAAGGACAGAGAATAAAGTGAGTGGGGGCTGAACCAAATGCTGAGAGCATTGTAGAATAGAGCGAAAATGGTCCTAATAGAAAACACAGATTTTTCATTGGTGAAAGCTGATGATTTTCTGGTCTGAACCCATCTTATTTTCATTCCCCCAAGGTGTCCACCATCTCCCCACAAAAACAGACAGTGAAAAATAGATCCAAGTCCACAGAAGAGGTACAGCAAGCCAAAAAGGTAATGTCTCTGCAGAATGCTAATGTCCCACACATTTTAATTTCATTTCACGTTCACCTTGAACACATCTTTAATGCACCTTATGTACATGAAGATATGGCATTTGTACATCAAATGAGATGATGATTAAATGGGTAGGGAACTGTCTCAATTTTCAGTTTTTACAAGCAGTGTGTCACTCTACTAAAGATTTCAGCAGCTGTCCAGCACCATCTAGTGATGTGGTCGAATAATCTCTAAATGCGTGTGTGTGTGTGTGTGTGTGTATTTACTGTGGACAAGTATCTCTACCCTTTTTTTGAATGCATAGTGGCATCCTCATTTGAAACATTTTCCTATTCCTAATAATAATAATAATAATACTTAAAAATAACTTTTAATATTAATATTTAATATTTTAGTACTTTTATTATTAATATTATAGTAGTAGTAGTAGTATATATTTTTTAAATATACAAAGTATGTTTACATTTATTTGTGTACATAGAAAAAAATGCAATATTTTCAAAAAATAAATTATTAATGATTACAATTTATAATAATAATAACAATAATAATAATTTATTATTTAAAGAATTAAGGTATTAAAATGTGCTGTGTATTAAAACGTAAACATTTTTGCCTCAGGCGAAAGCAAAAAAGATTTTTGCACATTTTTGGACAGCGTATGTCCTCATTTAGATCGCTGAGTAAACGTGCATATGTTCAGAAATCCTCTTACTGCATTCTAAAGTCTTTCGTTTTTGCCCTCCTGCCACAGGCCTTTCATACGCCACAAAAATCTCTTCCGGCTAAACCAGAAACTGAGCAACTAGAGGTAAACATGAAATGATGGATTATGGACATCTTTAGAGCTTGACTTTGGAAAAATGAGATCAAAGATTAGACCCAAGACCAAGTCGGTCCTGCTTGTGCTGTGAGAGCTGCTTCATGTTTGTGTTTGCTGTTTGATGTTCTCGATTATATTGTGTCTAATGGTTTGTATATTTTATAGGAGACCTCAGAACTGAGTGCCTCATCGGAGGAATTCAAATGATTGCCGGATTCAAACTTCGTGGCTTTGAGACAGATCAACTGGAATTATGGGTAATAACAAGAGGATTATTCAGTGTCTCTGTTTATGGAATTGTGATTTTACTTAGTTAGCATAGAAGAAGACCAAAATAGTCATGTGTAGCTTCTTGAATTTGTATGATTCTGATGCTGTTTGTGAAATAAATGCAGGCCTGGATATCACAGTGCATTGTGTGTGTAATTCATATTAGTAGGTTAATACATGTAGTGGCTTGTAAAATATCAATAAAACCTTTCACAAACACTGTATGATAATATTCAATTTATATTTGAAATGCACTGAAAATGAAATTTTGTTTTCTTGTGTTCCAATAAAAATATCTAAAATATTTGAATAACTAAATATCTAATCCGGTAAAAAATGTTGTTTAACTTTATGCAATATAAAGCAGCTTCAGATTATATATCTATTGTTTATGTATTGAAATAAGCATAAACCTCACTAAATTTTGTAACATTTACTCTTAAAGGGGTCATGACATGGATTTTTAAAAATATTTAAATTTTCATTGAGGTTCACTTAATGTTAATACAGTTTTTTTGCACAACCCCCCCCCAAAACAAACAAACAAACAAACAAACAAAACAAAAACAAACAAACGATCAATTCAACCTTCAGTCTGATCCTCTGTCTGAAATGATCATTTTTTAAGGAGCGCTACTTTACGGCTTGTCAGTAAGCAGCCACTGTTATGATTGGCTAACATCATTGAACAGGTTACCATATCAACACCCACTCGCAACTGCACATTGGCGGCATCCAAAAACTTAAAAATCGGCAGTACATTCCAAGGTAGGAAGACATCAAGGCACATCCGAATCCAATGTTTCCTGCCACAGGCCTAGGGACAGTTGTGGCCTAATGGATAGAGAGTCGGACTTGTAACCCAAAGGTCATGGGTTTGAGTCTCAGGTCCGGCAGGGATTGTCGGTGAGGGGAGTGAATGTCCAGCGCTCTCCCCACCCTCAATACCATGACTGAGGTGAGACCCTTGAGCAAGGCACCGTACCCCCAACTGCTCCCCGGGCGCCCCAGCAATGGCTGCCCACTGCTCCGGGTGTGTGTTCACGGTGTGTGTGTTCACTGCTGTGTGTGTGCACTTGGATGGGTTAAATGCAGAGCACAAATTCCGAGTATGGGTCACCATACTTGGCCACATGTCACTTCACTTCAATGTTAGCTTCCCTTCCTGTCTCCTGAGATACCTTCATCTGATCAATTTTTGAAGGGAGCATAGATGGATCCATCCCTGCCTTTGATATCCCACAATCCTATGCCTTCCATTAATGACAGTTTAGCTAGAAAAAGAAAGATGGTGTCTGAAAGTTGTGTTTTCAGGTCAGTTTGTGTGTAAATGTACATTTTTGACTGACGTTTTCCACTTCTGATGTCCTTTCTAGTGAGCAATTACTACTGTAGTAATTAAATATTTGTTTAGTTCTCACCAAAGTTCACTGTATTTTGCTGTAGATTATTAAACTGTAACGTTGCCTCAGAAGTCTGTCTGAAATCAGTTTTGTGAGGTGCCTTCATTGCCTATAAGGCAGCAAGACAACAAATCAAGTGCCTAAGATTTCGGATACAGCTGTAGTGTTTAGAGAACAACCATATAAAATCATAATTTACAGACAAAGCATTGTGAAGTCATTTCCTAAAAGTTTGTGATGCGACTGCTGTCAGATGCAATACAGTTGTTTGCTTGATCTTTCAAAAAAAAGTTTCTTTGCGAACTCTTCATTACACTGTGCCTTGTTTACAAAACGAAATGCTCCGAACAAACATATAATCTTCCAACGTGATTCAGGATGTCATTAAAATAAACCATCCACTTGTTTCCGACACTGGGATCCTTCGGAAGTCTCTACAGAGAAGCAAATGAGCTGTTTAAACAGAACGTGTCAAAGCAAACGTTCTTTCGCTCTTCCATTTGCCATGTTGTTGGCATACTCAAGTGCGTTGAGTATGCCATAACATGCATCTGTATACTGTATCTAGTGTAGTATGGAAGGCCATTAGAGCCAAAATGTGTGAAATGTGTAATTACTCATTAAGGCATTAGTTTCACACATTTTGGCCCTATTTGCCTTCCATAGTGTAGAGAGTGTCAGTAATTATCATGGGTTCTGTTTGCTTTTGACATGACACAACGCTCACATCCAGTGTAGGCAAGTGTCATCTGTTAAGCGAATTAATGTCAGTGGGCGGGGCCTATGGTGCAATGATGTAAAACTATTTGTCGATGTCTTGCTCTGGAGGCAGACATATGCAAAAATATTTGTCATGTGACATCACAGGTCACCCAATATCATAACAAGCTGTTTTTGGAGCTTGATTAAATCAATTCTTTGTTTATAATGAGGAGGACGTTCCAAGGTTTGAAACTTGCAGGATGTTTTAATGGTACAAAGACTCTTATATGTCAAAAGATCAAGGCAAATTTGATTTGATCATTGTAACGAATGGAGACTCAGACAGGGGATCCAAGTGCAGCATTTTATTAAAAGAGAGCATGGTCGTACAGGTTGGGTCGAACAGGGGTAAACAGGAACAGCAAGGGACAGGCAGAATCGTAGTCAGGGTACAGGCAAAGGATCGAGGCGGGCAGCGATGGGTCGTTAAACAGGAGTCAGGCAGAAACAGTAACAAAACAGGCAGACAGGGAATAAACACTCAGAATTGTAACAATGTTAGCAAGACTTCGCGGTGAGGTGGTGTGTGTGAAAGTCCTTTATAGTCCTGGTAATGCGTGGCAGCTGGGTGTGGTGATTAGTGTAGTGATTGGTAGAATGAGTGCAGGTGAATGGCAGAGAGGATTATGGGGAATGTAGTCCGGAGTGAGCAGGAACGTGACAGGAACAGATGGTGATCGTGACAATCATGACCCCTTTAAAACAAGAGATAAAAATTTAACTTAATTCAAGATATTTAATGAAAACAACTCTTATCTAATGCAGTTTTTTAAATTAACATTTAAACAACATTTATTTATTTAAGAACATCTTAATGACTATGATAAACCAATTTGACTAAAGTCTGGACTTCTATTCAAAGCACCAAATATATTATTCAAAGGCTACCACCTCCTATCTATTGCTAACAACCAGGCCAGTGTCCTCTGACTGATAACAGACAGACAGATGCCGAGGGTTCACATCATGAGCTTTCACCCACTCTAAATTATTTCTGCTTATTTGGCACTGAAAATTACTGTGGGCCGGATCATTAGTGCTGTTGCTCCATTGTCACATCACCACAGTCAGCTCACATGAGTACGGAACGATCCTGAAGGGCAGGTTATCCGGAGCAGAGTACCAGGGTTAGAGAATTAGAGTTTCTGGAAATAATGTGCACACAGTGACACTTTATGAGGAAACAAATCAATTCAAATCAAGCTTTCATTTCATTGTTCGTGGGTGTTCATGTTTGCCAGCTGGCCAAGACGTAAATTATAGGAATGTTTTTTGGGTGAAAGTTATTTTTATTGAACTCACCACTGTTGCTATTTTATTAATGTGGATGTCCGACTGGTTTCTGGGAAAACGAAAATAAAACAAAACTAATAAGCAACATCTTGAGAGATCAAATGAGAATTGAATTGTTAATTGTAAGATAGCGTTGGGATTGTTTTGATTCTGTTCTATTCAATTGTCACATCAATATGTGTTTTTAATCGCATTTATTAAATGCATTTTTTTCATCTACTCAATATGAAATAACATTTCTGTTCGTGACTTGTGTTATGTTTTATTCTTTTAATATTCTGTATAAAATGGGTACGCTTAGGTTCGGGGTGGGATTTAGGGAGCTTACATTTATCTATATAATGATAAAAGGGAAATTATACATATATCTTTATGACATGAAAGATTCGTAAATATTTTAAGTTTTTTTCACTGTAAAAACGTAATCATGCTACGTTTAAATGCTGCCAATATGTCCATATTGTACGTTTCAGCACCTATAAACGAACAAAATGTACGTTTTGTGTCTTTGAAAGCTACGTATTAATACCTACGTATTAACAATGAGACCAGGCTTTCTCTTTAGATATTCCACTAACTATAAGTAACTTTGCAACTTAATGTCAACTAACTCTAAAGTAGCCTATTAGTAGGCTGTTAGGTTGGGGTAAGGTTAGTAGAATAATTTGACATGTAAATGCAAAGTTACTTATAGTCGAATGTCTGATGGGGAGCATCAAAATAAAGTGTTAGCAGATATTAAGCACATAGTCTTCTAATACTCTAATGAGAGTTAAAATTTTGTCTAAAATGGACAATTGAAATAAAGAGTTACCATAAATATTATTTAACTTGAGCTAACGTGAACTAACAAACAGTTGTATTTTTATTATCTAACATTAAAGGATTAGTCCACTTTTAAATTAAAATTTCCTGATAATTTACTCACCCCCATGTCATCTAAGATGTCCATGTCCTTCTTTCTTCAGTCGAAAAGAAATGAAGGTTTTTGTTGAAAACATTCCAGGATTATTCTCCATATAGTGGACTTCAATGGTCTCCAAACGGTTGAAGGTAAAACTTACCATTTCAATGCAGCTTCAAAGGGCTTTAAACGATACCAGACGAGGAATAAGCGAAACAATCGGTCATTTTCTTATAAAAAATGTAAATGTATGTACATGCTTTATATAAACAAATGACAGCCTTCCAAGTGGTTCCGCCAAAACCGCACTTTCGTATTCTTCAAAAAGCTTACGCTGTATGTCCTACACCTTCCCTATTCAGCTTACGGAAAAAACGGAACTGGTGCCACGTTCATTCCATAAGTTGAATAGGGAAGGTGTAGGACATACAAACTGTGGGCAATTTTTACCTTCAACCGTTTGGAATCCATTGAAGTCCACTATATGGAGAATAATCCTGGAATGTTTTCATCAAAAACCTTAATTTCTTTTCGACTGAAGAAAGAAATACATAAACATCTTGGATGACATGGGGGTGAGTAAATTATCATGAAATTTTAATTGGAAAGTGAACTAATCCTTTAACACAGAAGAATAAATACTGTAACAAATACATTGGTCATTGTTTGTTAATGTCAGTTAATGCATTAACTAATGTGAACTAATAGGATCGGTTTGTAACGTGTCGCCTGTGAGGTCATTTAATTGCAGGGGTCGCTCATTCCAGAACAGTGAGTGGCAGGATTGAATGCACCAGGGATTTTATAGTTCATGAGAGTCTGAATGCATGGTATTCATTTATGCATGTTAGTGAATATAGTGTAACTGATTGTTTGACTCTTAACTCTGCATGGCGTCTATAAATCTAAACATAAATAATTTGTCTCTTTATGCATTATTCACAATCTTTTGGTATCTGCAATCAGATTGAAAATCATAGCAGGTCTGGAAATATTCCAACCATTCATCAATGTCTCACCACTTGGTGTCCCACTGTCCATTCTCTGGCTCCTCAGAGAGACATGAACACAATTATTAAGCTCTGCATATCGAATTGCTCTGTCACAGCTAAAGTATTTGAAATAAAATGGCTTTAGTAAATGTACAACTTTTATTTCCCCATGTTTGTCTATTTACTTTTTAACTATGCACTGCATAATGAGTGACTTTGTCCCCCAAACCGAGATGGCATGAATAAATGCTGGCCGATGAATGAATATACATGCAGCCATGCAGGTGCGCAGAGCATCATTATATGATGAGGTATGTATTGACCATGCTGTTTTCTTTTTATCTTGTGTTGTTTGTAATTTCTTCACAATCAAGGCTGTGGTTGTCAATAGAATTATTCTTAAATCAAAAAGAGGATGAAAAAAGAAAGAGAGAAAGGATTGAAGCAACAATATCTTTCAAGGCGAATGAGCTTTTAATGTTCAGGAACATAATGAACTTTATAGTTATTAATGTTCAGTTTTCAAACAGGAAAATTGCTTTTTCATGAAGAGACACTAAATTAAATGGTGGTGAAATGCCTCGGAATGGTAATAAAGCAAAAATGAGACATTTTCTTACAATGATGTTTATGTTGAATGATGGTTTTAATTAGGAGAATTAAATCAAATGTGTTTTTGCTTCTGAACCCTGGATAAGTGAAAATGGATCTCGCTGAGGGGGATGAAATTAAAGCTAATTTAAATTCTCATTGAATTCACAAGTCACATTGTACTGACTCTGTTGCCAGCTGTACTTTTAAAGAACTTGATCAGCTTTGTCAATATATATTGTTTTAGTAAGATAATATCAATAAATCAATACAATTATTTCTTTCCCAGCGGTGATCTATGGCAAGATGCCCCATAACGTCATCTGAGCCATAAAATAATTATTTAACCTGTCTTACAAGAAAGATCTCAGATCAGTCTGTTAAATAGTGGGTGAGTAAAAAAATAAAAAAATACTCAATAAAACTGTATTCCCGAAAAAATTCTTTAAAATAGACTTTTTATCCAGAACCATATGATGGGGACGATGGGAAAACACATCCTCATCAAAATTTGCAAGATACCTCTTCTTCTTCTCTTTCTGTACATGTTCATCTGTTCTTTGGATATCCTGAGCTCAGCCTTTCAGTTAGCTGGAGGTAACCTTTAACAACTTTTTGTTTTACATTTTCCACTGTTCACTGATATAGTAACTGCTGTAAACACAAAATTTCTTAATGATGAAATGTGAATGTGAAAAGCTGGTTACTTTGTGACCACTAATTACTAATCTCAACATCACGTCCTCGGAGTAGAAATAAAAGCTTTGAGTGAGATTTGTTGTATCTTGAGACAGGTAGGGTTGCAGGGGACATATTAAAGGACAACGCAGTCTTTTCTAACCCTGTGGCGGGACTGGTGGTGGGAATACTGGTTACTGTCCTGGTCCAAAGTTCCAGCACTTCCACCTCCATTGTTGTCAGTTTGGTATCCTCTGGATGTAAGTCAGATGCAGTCGTTACAAACGCAGTACCGCTCTACCAAACCTGAAAACCTATATATTATAGAATATTATCATTACAAAAACAAAACGTTTATACAGCACTCTGGAACACTTAATTCTGATTGGTTAATTGGGACATCTGGTGGGCTGATATTTCCTACTATTCAGTTTGTGCGTCGAATATGCTTTCGTAAAGTAGGCGAAAAGCAGTCCGTGGAATGAGTAGTATGTTCGAATTTGCAATATTATGTCGTAACAAGTTAATGGCATCACTCCGCTCAATCAGTTTCTCAGCTATAACTATTTTTGTGTCTCTTGAATCACACCATGAAATTGTTCTTTTTTGTTTCATACAAATGCAAATGGTGCCATTTTATTCTTGTGTAATTAAAATATTACTGTTATAACTATTATTATAGCCTAGTAATGTTCTTCTTTTTGCTATGCTGATTGCTGATATACATACATACACCGATCAGGCATAACATTATGACCACCTTCCTAATATTGTGTCGGTTCCCCTTTTGCTGCCAAAACAGCCCTGACCCATTAAGGCATGGACTCCACTAGACCCCTGAAGGAGTGCTGTGGTATCTGGCACCAAGATGTTAGCAGCAGATCCTGTAAGTCCTGTAAGTTGTGAGGTGGAGCCTCTATGGATCGGATTTGTTTGTTCAGCACATCCCACAGATGCTTGATTGGATTGAGATCTGGGGAATTTGGAGGCCAAGTCAACACCTCAAACTCATTGTTGTGCTCCTCAAACCATTCCTGAACCATTTTTGCTTTGTGGCAGGGCGCATTATCCTGCTGAAAGCGGCCACAGACACCAGGGAATACCGATAGTGTTAACAAAAGTAAATGTGACATAAAAGCATCCGTAATCATGCCGTTTTAGCTTGTTTTGATCTCTCATCTTTGAGCTCTTTTACCGTGACTCGTTCTTCCCCGGATTTGTACCTAAGGCTTCCTCGTCCTAAGTCCAACTCCGCATCAGCTGAACTACCGTGAAAGCTTGTTATGTCAGAAAAGCGAAACATATGAAGCTGGTTAACCGATGTAAAGTCCAAAAACTTATCGTTTACAAACTGTGCACTTTGGTAAAAAGCGTTTTGAAGTCATAACATAATATTATGCAAGGAGACGTAAAAACAAATCTTTATTAATCCATAATCTGACCCTGTAATCATAACGGTGTATGAAAAAGATTAAAATACTTGCTTTTACTGCCTCTAGTGTTCAGGACGCGGGGGCAGGGAATGAGCGACCCCAGCCCCCGATTGCCTCGCCTTCTCCCACCAGAGAACATTCTCCCGTCATGTTCTCCCGACCTGACCAGCGTCCCTCTGCAGATGCGAGCGACCTCGTCTTGTTTGGTGGATCTGACGAAGAGCCGCTCGACGACTCCATGTCCCTCGCGGCGTCGGAAACGGAAGGATGGGTTGGCGAGTCGGACGACCCCGCCCCCCTGCCTCCGCTGGAGCCCATTGAACACGGCCAGGGTATGGATGCCGAGCTCTTCCGCATCCTATCCAAAGCAGTGGAAGAGTTGGACCTCGAGTGGGCCCCGCCGGAGGAGCCATCGCGTAGCCGCCTGGATGAGTGGTTTCTGCCTGGCCGCCGCCAGGCCCCTCGCCAGCGCTCCGCTCCGTTTTTTCCCGAGGTACACGAGGAGCTTACGAAGTCGTGGCGCGCTCCGTACTCTGCCCGCCTCCACACGACTCACCGTTCAGCCCTCACTGCTGTTGACGGCTCGGAAGGGAAGGGCCTATGAGCATCTGCCGCCCCTAGATGAAGCCGTGGCAGCTCACCTCTGTCCTCCCGTGGCTGTGGGATGGAAAACTAAGAGAGCTCTACCTTCTAAGCCCTGCAGGACCACCTCCACCCTGGCTGGAAGAGCCTACACCTCAAGGCCAAGCTGCTTCGGCGCTCCACACCATGGCGATCTTCCAGGTGTTCCAGGCCAAGCTCCTCCGTTCCTTGGACGAGTCCGGCATTGATGCACCCACCTTCAGGGATCTCCGCAGCGCCACTGATCTAGCCCTGCGGGCCACGAAGGCCACAGCCCAGGCCATCGGTCGGTCCATGGCCAGCCTGGTTGTGCTCGAGCGCCATCTTTGGCTCAACTTGATGGAGATAAAGGATCTGGATAAGACGGCCTTTCTGGACGCCCCGGTCTCCACTTCCGGCCTTTTTGGGCCAGCGGTGGATGGCTTCACCGAGCGCTTCACTGCGGCACAGAAGTCGTCTCAAGCCATGAGACACTTTCTGCCTAAGCGATCCAGCTCTGCTTCTGCTTTAAGCCGACCCAGGCCTGTGCCGGCTCAGCAGAACAAGCCAGCCACATCCACCTCTCAAGCAGCTCCGCCTAAGGAGCATCGCCAGCGCTCGCGCCCTGCAAAGCGCCCTCCCTTCCCGAGACGCCAGGGACCCCGGCCCAAGATTGTGCTGGACCCGGTGACTCCGAAGACGTCCTGATCTAGCAGGAAGGAAGAGGATTGGGGAATCTCTCGTTACGACCGGACCACCCCAAAAGCTCCCTCGTGCAGTCTCCCCTCCGCCTCGTTTATTTTTCGGGCGTGGGAGAAATGCTCTGTGTTGCAGCTGGGCCCACACATGTTGCGCCCACACTAAACGCCGTTTTCACGGCGAACACTATTTTACTTCCTCAAAAAGAGAGCAAATTTCCTCTTCCACCTCCTTCGGTGTACGGCTGGCCGGACCACCTACCCGGCGGTCTGTCATCCAACATTATTCAACCCCTTGTCACTCGGGCAGAGGCCTGGCAGGCCATCCCCGGCGTGTCAAGCTGGATCCTAGGGATCATAACGCAGGGCTACTTGCTCCAGTTTGCACGAAGGCCCCCTCGCTTCGGCGGGGTGCTTCAAACCTTAGTGAACTCGAGGTCGTGGCTTTACTGAAGAAAGGGGCTATAGAAATAGTTCCCCCTCCAGAGAGCGAGTCAGGCCTTTACAGCCGTTACTCTCTGGTCCCCAAGAAGGATGGCGGCCTCAGACCCATCCTAGATCTCAGACTTTTGAATCGCTCCCTCATGAGACGGAAGTTCAAAATGCTGACGGTGAAGCAGATCCTCGCACAGGTTTGTCACGAGGACTGGTTCTGCTCGCTGGATCTGAAAGATGCATATTTTCACATCCAGATAGCCCCCCATCACAGACGATTCTTGAGATTCGCGTTCGAGGGGGTGGCATACCAATATACGGTCCTGCCCTTCGGGCTGTCTCTGGCTCCTCGCACTTTTACCAAGTGCATGAACGCGGCGCTTTCCCCTCTAAGACAGATGGGAATCCGGGTTCTGAATTATCTCGACGATTGGCTCATATTGGCCCATTCGCGAGTCGAGCTGGAACACCACAGAGCCGTGCTCCTCAGCCATCTGCAATGCCTGGGTCTCAGGGTCAACCTAGCCAAGAGCTCGCTGCTCCCCAGCCAACATATTTCGTTTCTGGGGGCAGTTTTCGACTCAGTCCGCATGACGGCAGTGGTCTCGCCAGAGCGCGCTCTGGCAATTCAGCAGCTCGCGGCTTCCGTCAAGAACAAAGCCTATCTTCCTCTGAAGCTTTTCCAGAGGCTGTTAGGGCTGATGGCTTCCGCCTCCCCAGTTCTGCAGCTCGGCCTTCTTCGGATGCGGCCTCTACAGTACTGGCTGAAGTTCCGGGTCCCTCCACATGCCTGGCGGCACGGCCGCTTGTGTCTCAGGGTCAATCGGGCCTGTCTTTTAGCCCTGAAACCTTGGATGAACCCTGCTTGGTTCAGTCTTGGAGTACCCCTACAGGCGGTATCACGAAGGACGGTGCTCTCAACGGACGCATCCAACTCGGGTTGGGGCGCTCTATGCGAGGGCAGACTGGCATTCGGCTCGTGGTCCCACGAGGAGAGCCATCTCCATATCAACTGCCTCGAAATGTTGGCAGTGATGAAAGCCCACCAATCGTTTCAGGTTCACTTGACGGGACGCCACGTCCTAGTCCAATCGGACAGCATGACTGTGGTGTCGTACATAAATCACCAGGGTGGTCTTTCGTCCAGCCGCTTATGCGCTCTGGCGAAACGTCTTCTGGAGTGGCACTGCCAAGGCTTCAGTCGCTCAGGGCGACTCACATACCTGGCAAGACCAATCTGGGTGCAGATATGCTATCACGGAGCAACGTCCCCTCAGACGAGTGGATGCTTCATCCCCAGACGGTTCTCAAGGTTTGGGAGTTCTTCAGGAAGGCAGAGGTAGACCTCTTCGCCTTAGAAGACAACTCTCACTGCCCAACATATTTCTCGAAGGGAGTCGATGCGCTGGCCCACGCCTGGCCCAGCACACTCCTTTACGCATTTCCCCCGGTCGCGCTGATCCCGCAGGTCATCAGGCGAGTCAGGGAAGACAGACACAGAGTCCTTCTGGTGGCCCCGCTCTGGAGGAGCCAGGTTTGGTCCTCAGAGCTGTTCAGGCTCTCCACGAAAGCCCCATGGCCCATCCCCCTGAGACGGGATCTCCTCTCTCAGGCGAACAGAACAATCTGGCACCCACAGCCAGAGCTCTGGGCTCTACACCTCTGGTCCCTCGATGGGAGCCGGCTGACCTCCCCAGGGACGTACTTGATACCATATCTCAGGCGAGAGCCCCGTCCACGAGACGCCTCTACGCCCAGAAATGGTCGGTCTTTGTTGATTGGTGTTCCACATGCAACATAGACCCCGTGGAGTGCGACGTATCCCCGATACTGTCTTTCCTCCAAGAGCGTTTAGATTTGGGGCACGCCCCTTCAACGCTTAAAGTATACGTAGCAGCCATCGTGGCGTTTCATGCTCCTATCGCTGGCCAGTCAGTGGGTCGAAACAGCCTTGTGGTGCGTTTCTTAAGGGGTTCTAGGCGATTAAATCCACCTCGTCCCCTCACTGTTCCCACTTGGGACCTTTCTCTGGTCCCCAGGGCTCTTAAGGGAAACCCCTTTGAGCCACTGCGTTCAGCTGACCTCAGGCCTCTGACGCTAAAAACCGCTCTGCTACTTGCGCTAGCATCGGTCAAGCGTGTTGGCGACTTGCAGGCCCTCTCTGTAAGCCCTGCGTGCCTCGAATTTGGGCCTAGTGACTCTAAGGTCGTACTGAAACCCAGGCATGGCTACGTTCCCAAGGTGCTCTCAACTCCGTTTAGAGCACAGGTCATCTCGCTCTCTGCTCTCCCTCCTTCTGCGGACGAACAGGAGCTGGAGTTACTCTGCCCTGTCAGGGCATTGAGGACTTATGTGGAGCGATCACAGCCCTTTAGGCAGTCAGATCAGCTCTTTGATTGTTTTGGTGGCCGCACCAAAGGGTCTTCGGTCTCAAAGCAACGTCTCTCGCGTTGGATAGTCGACGCTATTAATCTCTGTTACTCCTCCTTGGGCGTTGAATGCCCCTTAGGAGTCAGGGCCCATTCCACTAGAGGAATGGCTTCCTCCTGGGCCTGGTCCAATGGAGTTTCCATTAACACTCTGAGGTCTGAGGGTATCGCCGGCGATACCACCGCGGTTTTTTTCTTACCAGTGTGAAAGAGACTCAAAATACTCCGTCAATGTTGCACATACAATTAAGAGTTATACACCATTTTAATCTGTGCAATATCTTCTTTCATTTGTGTACACTCAGAGTAAAAACAAAATGTTGTGCTTTTTGTAAAATAAAGAAAACTAACATGATGCGTGATCTCTCGTCTCCCTCTGAACGAAGTCCAATCTGATAGTTCTCAGAAAATGAACTGTAACTTAGTGAATTCTAATGACAAAAAAATTACACATGTCAAAAGAAACGTTGAGATGTCAGCTTTTAAATCGTGTAAGTCAAATCGAAAACAAACATTCTGTGTTTATGTAATCTGTATGAAAAGAGAGCCATGTCAGAAGTCCGTGATTCAGCTCATTATCCACTAATGCGGCCACGCCCACGGAGCGAGCGCTATTCAGAGGCAAATTCAGTCAATACATGCAGACATAGTTTCAATCGTGTATTTATTATCTTGAAAAGTGTTTATCTGGATATTAAAGCCATGGTTAGCGAGCTCTAGAAGACATGCAGTTAGTTCCTGGTTCTTCTTCTTCTTTATATGGATTTGTGGACTAAAGGTGTACAGAGCGCCCTCCGGCTGCAAGTATGAATTGAAAACACCATTCCTGAAATGTCCTCTTCTTTTTTAGAATAATTTGTGGACTAAAGGTGTACAGAGCGCCCTCCGGCTGCAAGTATGAATTGAAAACATAGTATCCAGCACTCATAGTGATGAGAATAAATATAGAATAAATATTACTCCTCTGTATAGAAATTTGACATAAACACATAAGAATCATCAATATTTCTCCAAATGTGCATGCTTTTAAGCTAAAAGCCTATATGAAATGCCATAGAGGTAACATAATTGTTCCGACACTTTGCATCACAGAAATACATTATATTTTAAAGAATATAATAGAATACCATTATTTTAAATTGAGCTGAGACATGATTACAGAGGTTTTTTTTCACAGCCTACCTGACTGAAAGAGCTCATTAATATGCAAGTCATTTCAGCTCATTACTATTCAATTATTTTGTCTTCTCAGGTGTAAATGAGCCATTATTCATGATGACTCATGCCTCCACGCATACTGTTTCTCTTGACAAAAAGTGTCTTACAAAAACTAAATTTACATTTACATTTACATTTATGCATTTGGCAGATGCTTTTATCCAAAGCGATTTACATTGCATTATACTATACATTTGTATCTGAGTATGTGCAATCCCTGGGATCGAACCCATGACCTTGGCATTGCTAGTGCCACGCTCTAACCACTGAGCTACAGGAAAGCTGTATAAATCAATATATTGTTTTATATGAAGGAGTAGGCAGCATACATTTTACATAATTCTGAAGCAAAAACTCTAGTCTACAACCTCCAATACCCAGAAGTCTTATGAACACAGATTTAATATACTTTTTTTGGCCTTATTTCAGTGACTTAAGTTTTTTGTTTTTTCAATAACCACGCATAAACGTTATTCCTTCAAAAATACAAAGATGTACATACATGTTCCTCACATATTATTGTAGCCTAGTTTGTGCTGAATACAGTGTAATGACACTTGTGTTATTTATATGTTTATGAACAACTGAAAAAAGCACAAACGTCAGGGCATGTCAAAACTTCTCCCGGGCCCCAAAAATCCTCAGACCCCAGAGGGTTAAAGACATCTGTGAGGCGGCCGGCTGGTCTTCGCCGTCCACTTTTGTCAGGTTCTATCATCTGGACGTTCCGACCTTGCAAGCTCGGGTCCTCTCGGTGTGACCAGGCGGCCTCTCTCGAGCCCCGCCTCATGCCAATTCAGGAGTTATCTCCTTTGTAGTGTAACAAGGGTTTACGGCGGCTTTGGCCTTCTTACTTGTTATCTTGGTCCCCTCTCGGTGTCCAAAACAAGTTATGTCGTTCCCTGCCGTGGCACGGCGCGGTTGAATTCATTCCCCATACGCAGTACGAGTGAAGTATCGAAAGGGAACGTACTCGGTTACTAACGTAACCTCGGTTCCCTGAGATACGGAATGAGTACTGCGTTACTTGCCGTGCCACGAGGCTGCGGCTTCAGTGTCGTCGCTTCAGTCGGTATGGCCTGTATCCTATGGCGAAACGCCTGCTTATATAGCCCTTTACCCCGCCCCTTTCGGCGAGAAAGTTTGCGCGCTTTGTCGCCATAGGCCATGCAGCTATGGCGTGCCGTCATTGGTTCAACAACTTGTCTATGAGTGAACCAATGACGGTGCAGTTACACTGCGTTATTGAAAAAGGCTTCAGTAACGGGGAAAAAGGGAGACTTTTCCCCATACGCAGTACTTGTTCCGTATCTCAGGGAACCGAGGTTACGTTAGTAACTGAGTACGTTTCTCAGCGCTTCTCCTGCCGCCATCCAGCGAACAATTTAAAGAGCTATTTCCAGCGGTTTTAACCGCTTAAAAGAGCAATTTCTCTGGCGTTTTCACAGTGATCTCTCGCTCTGCGGATCGTCGCTCTCTAGCAGCTGTTCACCGAGCCGCCTTCATCCCCTGCCGTCTTCCGTCAGTTGAGTACAGAGCTTATTTTTCTATATTCTCGCTGGCGTTTGCTTCAAAACGCTGTGCCTCCGAACGCGTCATTTGCCGGGTCCGCCCCCGCAAATCGCGTTCGTCGAGCTCTCATTAGGGGAGCACGAGAGCGAGCTTATTCTCACTCTCAGCTGAATTTGACATGATGCTCTCCCTTAACTTAGGTGAGACTCATGATCCTTTTTCAATCTGATAGAGTGCATTTCTCCGGTGTTTATTGTAATGCCGAATCTCTATGCACGTTGCTTGCCGGTCCCGCTTTTTCTGCCGAGTTTACTGAGTTTTTCAGCGCGTCGCTTGCCGTTTTTTTCCTGGTTTCCCCCTGCAAGCCGCGTTCATTGAGAATGAGCGTTCTCACTATGAGGACGTATGAGCATATTTTCCTGGTGTGTTTTAAAAAAGATGCCGAGCCTCTCAGCGTGTTGCTTGCCGGCCCAGCCCCTGCAAGCCGCGTTCATTGAGGACAAACGCTCTCTACGAGAGCACACTCATTGCTCATTTATGCTCAGCTGGACATGACATATGCTCTCATGTTTATTCTGCTGGACCTCTGTGCGTGTCGCTTGCTGGTCCCGCCCCGCAAGCCGTTTTCATTGAGGGAGAGCGGTCTCTCTTCTGACACCGCTCAGCTGAATATGGTATGACGCTCTCCCCTGACCCAGGTGGTACTCATGGTACATATTCAGTCTGAAGAGCACATTTCTGCGGTGTTTGCTGAAGTTCTCAATGCGTCGCTTGCTGGTTTGCCCCACAAGCCGCGTTCATTGAGAATGAGCGTTCTCGCAATGAGGGCGTGAGAGCATATTTTTCCTGAGGGCCGAGCCTCTCAGCGCGTCGCTTGCCGGCCCGCCCTTGCAAGCCGCGTTCATTGAGGATGAATGCTCTCACTGAGAGAGCGAGCTCAATGCCATCTATGCTCAGCTGAACATGACACATGCTCTCTGCGTCAGTGCACAGGCCCAACACAGCGGTCTGTCAACCGGCCTAATCCAATTCCTTGTCACGCGGGCCGAGGCTTGGCAAGCCATCCCCAGAGTGTCAAGCTGGATGTTGGGGATAATAAATCGAGGTTACTCGCGGCAGTTTGCCCGAAGACCCCCGCACTTCAGTGGAGTGGTTCCCACTTTGGTAAAACCGGACGACGCTCATGTCCTTTGTGCCGAAGTGATGACTCTGTTAGGAAAGGGAGCCATAGAAATAGTTCCCCCCTCAGAGAGCGAATCAGGTTTTTACAGCTGATATTTCCTCGTACCCGAGAAGGATGGCGGTCTCAGACCCATCCTAGACCTCAGACTCCTGAACCGCACCCTCATGAGATGGAAGTTCAGGATGTTAATGTTGAAACAGATCCTCGCACAGATTTGCTTCGGGGACTGGTTCTTCTCACTGGACCTGAAAGACGTGTACTTTCACATCCAGTTAGCCCCCCATCGCAGACGATTCTTGAGATTCGTATTCGAGGGAGTGGCTTACTAATATACAGTCCTTCGGGCTGTCTCTAGCTCCTCGCACTTTTATAAAGTGCATGGACGTGGCACTTCCCCCTCTGAGACAGATGGGAATCCATGTCTTGAAATACCTTGACGACTGGCCCATGTTGGCCCAGTCGCGGACCGAGCTAGAGCATCACAGATCCGTGCTTCTCAGCCACTTGAAGTGCCTAGGACTCGGGGTCAAATTCGCCAAGAGCTCACTGCTCCCCAGCCAACGTATATCGTTCCTGGGTGCAGTCCTCGACTTAGCCCATATGAGGGCTACAGTCTTGCCAGAGCTCGCTCTGGCCATTCAGCAGCTCACGGCTTCAATCAGGATCAAAACCCGTCTCCCTCTGAAGTTTTTCCAGAGGATGCTAGGGCTGATGGCTTCCGCCTCCCTGGTTTTGCAGCTCGGCCTCCTGTGAATACAGCCTCTGCAATACTGGCTAAACCTTCGGGTCTCACCTCACACTTGGCGGCATGGCCGCTTTTCTGTCAGGGTAAATCAGGGCTGTATGGTAATCCTGAAACCCTGGAAGAGCCCTCTGTGGTTCAGGTGTGAGGTTCCCTTGGAGGCAGTTCCCAGAAGGACGGTGGTCACGACAGATGCGTCCAACTGGGGTTGGGGCGCTCTGTGCGAGGGCAGACCGGCCTTCGGCTCGTGGTCGAGCAATGAAAGCCATCTACACATCAACTGTCTAGAAATACTGGCAGTGACTCGAGCCCTTCACTTTTTTCAGACGGTCCTGACGGGATGCCACGTCTTGGTCCGGTCGGACAGCACGACGGTGGTGTCCTACATAAATCACCAGGGCGGTCTTCTCCAATTGCTTCTGTGCACTGGCAGCTCCTGGAATGGGCCCTGCCCAGGCTGTGATCACTGAGAGCATCGCACATACCGGGCAGACTGAATCGGGGAGCAGATTGCCCCATAGGAGTAAGAGCCCACTCCACTAGAGGCATGGCCTCCTCGTGGGCCTGGTCTAGTGGTGTCTCTGTCAAAGACATCTGTGAAGCGGAAGGCTGGTCCTCGCCGTCCACTTTTGTCTGATTTTATAACCTGGATGTTCCGACCTTGCATGCTCGGGTCCTCTCGGTATGATACGACGCCCTCTGTCGAGCTCCGTCATCATGCCACTCCTAGGGAGCTAGCTCCCTCTTAGCAAGTGTAACATAAAGGGTCCGTCATTGGTTCAAAAAGTTTTCCAGTTTCAAACCAATGGCCGTGCAGTTACACTGCGTTATTGAAAAAGGTTTCAGCATCGAGGAAAAAATTTGTTTTTCCCCATACGCAGTACTCGTTCCGTATCTCAGGGAACCGAGGTTACGTTCGTAACCGAGGTTACGGTCGTATCCCCGACTGGAGCTGTCCCTGGAAATGTCCCTGTTTAACAGCTCGTTCAAAATAACCCGCAAACACATTGCAAAAAAGCCTGACCAACATACAGCAGCCTGCTGGTTATCGGAGCAATCGTGTAGTGATTATATTCACCAACAGAAGGGGCTGTGCAGCTACACTGTCACTGCTACACTTGGTCGCACGAGCACCGCTAACCTGGACCAGAGCAGAGCGCCATTATCATCAATTATCAAAAGAAACATCGTTATCTGTTTCGACTTTCAAGGTACTAACATAACTATTCATGTTAAATTTAAAGTAATACGGTTATGTGTTTTATAACAGGGCTTCAACAGGGTGTGGGATTGTTTTGGACAGTTTAAACGTCCCCAGTCACTACGTTTCCACACGTGTTATCAAGTGGTGAAGGTACACTCAGATATGAATAAATAAATAATAATACACTTGCAACGTACTTAGTGCTTAAAATGAGTCTAAAATGCAAAATAATAATAAAAAATAGTTTAAAAAAAAAATAGTTTTAAGTTTAAAAAGTTGAAATTTCTGTAGGCTACAGTAGGCTAGCCCATTAATTATTAATGTAATGATATAGGGAACCTGCAACAATTAAACAAAAAATGTATTGTCCCCGTTTTTTAATCAATAGATAATAACAAATGAGATTTTGGTGAGATTTTCGCCTGTGTGTGTGAAAGAAAGCGGAAGAGTCATGTAGCTTACATTTGTGTGCACAATATTTATAAATGGCATATATTTATAACCTCTATTCATAATGGAGAGCTGTGCATGCGCAAGTGATGGGATTTTGGGCGTGAGAACCGCTTGCACACCATCGCTTCGCAGCTACTAGGACTACCACCAATTTGTCTCTCATTGAAAATGAACTAGAGACTTGTGCTTTTCGCATCCCGTAAACTGTCTTTATCGAAGTAGGCTACTGCCGGCCTAATTTATCAGTGGCCCACCAGGAATTCTCCTGAATCTTCCAGGAGACATCCTTACTATATATATAAGTGTTTGCATTTGTAGTTAGTGGTTACGTGCTGATTGTCTTTTACATTGCAGAATGAAAAAAGAAAAAAAAAAAAAAATTCAGAAAACATGCTTGTACATGCTTTTCTATTAGTGCAAGTTTATTAATAAATCAATAAACAAAACCTCTAGTCTTCAAAAGAAACTCCATCTCAAAGATGGAGTTTAATTGTGAGTGTGAAGTGGTGGCGGCACGACTGTGTTTTGCCTAGAGTGGCAGTTGAGCTTGCACCGACCCTGAGTATAGTCCCATATTTTTGTTCCGTAAGGGTTGGGTGGTGCTGTTAACTTAAAACTGAGAAACAAGAGCGGTCCAGTGGCAGAAGAGAAGAGCAGCGTGTTGTATGCGTGTGAGTTAGAGGGCTGTTCATGCTATTACGCCAAAGCTCTGATTTAAGATAGAAATGTGAATTATCCCTCTTGTAACCCATGTTATCCACGTCGAAGAGATTGGAGTGTTTGCAGCAGAAAATAAGGCTAACATTGTATTTCCTGTGTGAGGGTTTGCAGCATGAAAACCAGGTATGGCCTATATTTTTTATGTGTGTTATATATATTTTATGTGAATTTTCAGTAGTAATACAGTACAGTAGATTGATGTTTTTCTTTATCATTAATTACCTCAGGACCTAGAAAATACTAAAGTAAAACAGCATAAAATCAAATAAATACATAGGCAAAATTGGTAATACATTATTTAATTTAGTTGTTTGTTAATTTGTTCCAAACAAGCAGTTTGCTTTAAACTGGAGCAAGTAGTTCTAATTTTAGATTAGTTGTGCAAATGGCCCACATTAGTGTGCTATTCATATCATGTCCTTGGATTACACTCCAGTGTCATCTAATGCACTGAACTGTGGTTGTATTTCCCAGAATTTTGTTCTGTAATGAACTGTAATCTATGATGAGTAAGATTATTTTACAATAGTGTGCTACAAAAAGATGTAGTTCTGTGCAATAGTTTGTGCTGTGTCATTGCACCACAAATACTGCTGTTTTGCAGTTCAGCACTGCACCAGCTATTCTAGAATAGAATCTTTTTATCTATGCATTTGCTGATTGAGCACTGTGCCATGTCCGAACTCTTTGCACTTTATTTTATACATATCTTTTTTTTATTCTCTTAATTGTTATTCTGACTTTTAATGCATTTTAAATATTGCTGTCTGGTTGAAAGAGCTGGGAGAATTAGGAAGAAAGTGAAATCTAGAAGAAGCAGACAGAAGAAAAAGAAGGTGAATGCAGAAAGAA
>RJVU01053127.1:13717667-13733231 GCA_003731715.1 Anabarilius grahami | reverse complement strand
TTATTTATTTTACTTTATGTTTTTATTTATTATTTTTCTTCTCTACCCTTAAGTCTACCAGGGGGTGGGATGGGTTGGGTTCTAAATTTGCACAGTTGCTTTTTGTTTTATACTACTGTTCACAGAAGAAAATTCAATAAACAGTTGTTAACAAAAAAAGAAAGTCAGCATCTTAAGCCTGAATGATGATGACACTGAGAATGGTTGTCTTCATTGTTTTTGTTAGTTCAATTACCTCACTGACAAATATTAGGATCCCACCACTGATGACCTGCTGGATATGGCTTCGCTTGTCGATCCCAGGTTCAAAACCCAGTACATTGACAGAGACAAGATGGAGGGAATACCAGTGCTGTGTCTGAGCTGGAGTCTTTGCTGACCATACAGTATCCAGGTGCTGCAGCATCGGATAAGCAGCATACATTTACCTCCACATCACAGAGCCCTGATGTAGAACAAACACAACCCAAGAAAGCAAAGAAATCACTTGCCAGCTTTTCGAAAACCTCAGGTGCTGTAAGTGCATCTGCAGCCGTAGGATCAGCTTCCTTATCTCTAAAAGAGACAATAGAAGGGGAATTGAAGGGCTACTTGTCCACACAAAATTATGTTTTATTGACAAAATTCGGGAGGAGCAACGTTCAAATAATCTGACTAATCATCACGTCATTTCAGCCAGTTGTTAGCAATCAGTAATCAACATATCTACCCAATCAGCATGAGAGAAAGCATATATATAGACACCCATATAGACACTCACCCATATTCCTCAACAGTTTTACAGCATCAAAATGCTCTCCTCGGACAGCACACCAAATACGCATACTACTACACATACTATTTACTATCTGATTATTTGTAAGTGTGAACTCGTGAAATGCAGAAAATGAGGTGGATCCTCTGGAATGGTGGAGAGTTCATGAGGCAAACTTTCCAAGAGTTAACCAACTTGCTAGAAAGTACTTGCAGGGCTCGACAATAAGGACTGCCCGATGGGCCAGGGCCAGTGTGAACGACGCTCGGGGCAGCAGACGGAACGGTCACTTGCCAAATCGGGCCAGTGCTGTAGGGTGTGCGATATATATCGTCTATGATATCGTAATTGTTGATTTAACGATCTGAAATTATCGAGTATGTCCCTCAATTTACAAAACCAAACAAAAACACACCCATTGGGTGCACGCATGCAATACGTGACATAGTCTAGTAAGTTAGGTTAGACTAGTGCGTGTGCATATTTAGAGTGTATGCTTTCACTGCGTGTGATTTAGTCTATTAAAATGCCTTTAGAATGCCCCAGAATTCAAGATAAGGTGCAAAAAAGCCCCAGTATATCTTTTATATTTATATCATTTAATATAGTTAACCAATATTACAAAGCGCCGTTTTTCTCCAAATACCAACAATTACAAATGTGATATTGATTTTATAGAATAGGAACTATACTCTCATACTGGCGTAATAATCAAGAAACCTTGCTGCTGTACCATGGGGGCAGCAGGCACAATGATATTACACAGCGCCTCTCACAAATGTCTTCATGGTTGCAAGGCACACTCCCTGTGCAAACAGGGGGTCACAGCCGCTGCGTAATAGCACCTCGCCCTGAATTTACATGAAATTAGGCGACTACAGTCATCCTCTAACCACATTTGTGGCATATAATTGCATATAACTATTGAGTGCACTTCATTCGAGCGGCACTAGTATTCCACTATGCTGACGGAAGAGAGGATCCACTGCTTTGAGTCCAAACGGAAGCTGTGTGACGTCATGTGAAAAGGGTCTATATCATTGCGCCTGCTGCACCTATGGTACGGCAGCAAAGTTCCTTGATTATTACGCCAGAATGAGAGTATAGTTCCTAGCTATATCAGCCTAGAAAACCGCAACTTTTCATTTTCCATCGGTCTTAGTACACGACGTAACTACAGAATGAGCCTATTTTCAAAAAAAGTGGAGTGTTCCTTTAAAATCTCCTGTTTAAACCAAGATTCATTTATGTTTATATATTCATTTATAGATTCATTTATGTTTGTTCTGTTGTATTCATTTGTGCTAGTACTCGTAATTTGATTTATTACAATTTTTTTACTTGCTGTTTATTTATCAAACAATATTTAAAATTTAAGTGAGTTAATCTAGTAGCTTTTGTTGTCATAACCTTATTTATTAAGGTTACATGTATCAAAAACAATAACTTGGCTTATTTTATAGGCCCATTTTCTTTTCTGTTACTTTATTAATTTATGGCCCAAGTAAAAATTTGAACCACTGGCCCAACTGGGCCAGTAGAAAAAATCCTTAGCGTTGAGCCCTGACTTGTGCATTCCAGCAACAAGTACTCCCTCAGAAAGAGCCTTCAGCACTGGTGGCAATATTGTCACCTGCCAAAGGGAAACTCTCAAGCCAGATAAAGTCAATCAACTGGTTTTCCTCTCTAAAAATTTGTGATTGTGATCAGTCATACTTTGCGTTCTTTTAGAAGGAGATGTAAGTTGTAAGAAGGTAAAAGGTATGTTCTAAAGCTGCTAGTGCTAAGTTTACAAGAGTCAGGATTCAGAAATATTTTTGCAACTTTTGTTGATTTGTTTTGGTTCTCACATTACACTCAACANCATCGGTTCACAAGCCGCTTAAACTGAGGCGCTACAGCGATTTGTCATAACACATTAAAGAGCCACAAAATGGTATTTATTGTTTAAATTTCTTTAAAAATGACAATTTGAAATTTGAGACTTTGTTTCATATCAAAAGTAACCTGCTCTGTCTTGTCTGTCGACTCGTTGTCAGTGTCCTCTTTGCTTTGCGATGTATTTTTCACTGCGTGAGAAAGATGTGTGGCGAGAGATCGGCATGGCTTGTCGGACGTAGCAACAGTAACTAAAGGGGGCGGGTCAATTGCATATTTTAGTATGTTGCTAGCAGTTCATCACAGTGTTAAACACGTCACTTCCTGTTGCCATTGGGTGGCGCTATTACTATAACTGAATATTGTCATGTAGACGTTCAGGGCAGGACTCTTATCACACATGTGAAGTTTGGGGCAGGTTGGACATTGTGTGCCTGAGATACAAGAATTTTTAGAATATTAAGTACAAAATTAGTGTGCGAAAATAGAGCACTTTAAGTACATTATAGAAGTTTTTTTTTCACCTGGGTAACCGTGTTATTTTATATTATTATATATTATCTGTTATATTATAATAGATAATATATAATAATATTATAAAATAACATTAAAGACTCATTCCGGTTGGTCCCTTCCGACTGTATGCCTGTCCGGGTCATAGTCACGGTGAACGCAACAGGCACTTAGCGGTTGTCATCGCTAATATGCATCATGGCGACTGTCAAGAAAAGAAAGGTAGATGCAGAATGTCATGCTTTTCAAGAAAAATTGACAAATTATTATTTTTTTGTTGAAGTGAAAGGCAAGCCAGTCTGCCTAGTTTGTGAGGATGCGCTTGCAGTGATGAAAAAGGCCAATCTCGAAAGTCATTACAGCTCAAAACATGCTAAACTGAATGAGTTGCGAGGACAAATGCGCATGGATAAAGTTGCCCAACAAGCAGTTTTCACAAGACCACATTCTGACAGAGATAATGTTACTCATGCAAGTTTTGTGGTGAGTGAGCTAATTGCTAAGAAGCTGAAACCTCATTCAGAAGGAGAGTTTGTGAAAGAGTGCCTTGTTGCCGCTGCGGAGCTGCTAGCACCATACAAAGTAAAACTGTTCCAAAGTGTCAGTTTATCTCGGAGAACCGTCGCAGAACAAATTACTGATATTACGACACTGAAGGACACCGCAAAAAAAATCCAGTTTTTCTCTCTGGCCTGCGATGAAACAACAGACATAAATACCGCACAACTAGCCATTTTTGTGCGTGGGATTACTGCTGAGTTTGATACGAGTGAGGAATTGCTGTCTATGCAAGCCATGCATGGCCCTACCAAAGGTGAGGATATGTTTGGGCAAGTTGTTTTGGCAATGAACAAATTTGAACTACCATTTGAAAAGTTAAGTGGTCTTGCCACCGATGGGGCTCCAGCCATGCTTGGCGCGCAAAAGGGATTAACTGCATTGGTCAAAAAAGAAATGAGTCGTCTCAGTCTGGATCCAAGTGATTTAGTTGTATGCCACTGTATCATACATCAAGAGAGTCTGTGTGCACATTCCCTGAAGCTCCAAAGTGTAATGACAACTGTCGTTTCCACCATAAATTTCATCAAAAGCAGAGGGCTAAACAGCCGCCAGTTCAAAGAGTTATTGAGCGATCTCGAGTCCGAGTACGGAGATCTTGTTTACCATTGTGAGGTGCGATGGCTGAGTCGCGCAGATATGCTCACACGGTTTTAAAAACTGAGGGAAGTAGTAAAACAATTCATGGAGATTAAGGGAAAACCTGTTGTGGAACTCAGTTATGGCAAGTGGCTGTGTGATTTGGCCTTTATGGTGGACATAACTAAGTACCTGTCAGAGCTGAACGTCAAGCTCCAAGTTCCGAACCAGCTTCTCAGCTCCCTGCTTTCAAATGTGAAATCATTCGAAGTGAAATTAAAGCTGTGGCAACTGCAACTGGAAAAGGGTAACACTGTGCATTTTCCTACTCTGCAAGAGCAAAAGCCTGCAATGACAGCTGAATATGCTGGTGAGTGTGCAAATCTGCTTCAGGCATAAGGAACTGCAGATATTTGCTACGCCGTTTAACGTGGAACCATCTGATGTACCCGATAACCTACAATACGAAATAATTGAGCTGCAATGCAATGACGAGCTCAAAGCTAAGTACAACAACCTCCCTCTGCTTGAGTTCTATCAACTGTACATACGTTCTGAGGATTTTCCCTTTCTGAGGAGACATGCACTGAAGTTTGCATCTCTATTTGGGACAACCTACTGCTGTGAGCAGTTCTTTTCAAAACTGACTCTTGCAAAGAATCAATTCCGCTCAAGACTGACTGACCCAACCTTGGAAAACCAGCTGCAAGTAGCATCATCATCAATGCCATCTGACATCAGACGCCTCGCCAAAGAGAAGCAGTTCCAACCACTGCATTTTTCCCCCTTTTATATTTTGTTACCTGCATTTTTTAAATGGGGGCATTAGTTTGGCTGTATTGAGGCTGAGTAANAAAATAGTCTTTAAAAAAAAAAAAGAAATGTGATAAAATCGTGAAATAATGATTTTTCCTGAAAAAAAAAAAAATCGGGATATGATATTTTTTCCATATCGCCCACCCCTCACCCTTTGATGCACATTTGTCAAAAATGACCCGACTGAGTTTTTATTTTCTATATCTTTGCAAGAAATTAATTTCATCATTCAGTATTCCAGGTATTTCTCAATTAACTTGTTTTTGATCATCACAAATCCTCATTTTCATTTTTTCTTTCTTACTTTTTGAATAAAAATCATTTTTGTATCATTACCCTTCTAATGCACAACATGGGTCAAAAATGAACCGTATTAATTTCCTATGTTATTTCAATCATGGTTGAGTGATTCTTTGCTGAATATTTGAAAGAAATGTATTTTATCATTTATTTATTTCAGGTATTCATTAAATATCTTGTTTTTGATTTTCTACAAATCATTATGTTTATTTTTCTTTCTTACTTTATAAACAAACAGTTTTTGTATTTCTACATCAATTTTACACAAATGGGTCAAAAATGACCCATAATATTTGCAAATTTTCTAAAGTAGGAACATATTTACTGCAGACAGCTCTTCATCTGCCACACAATTTACATCTCAACAATGCTGCTTTTGTATATTTGATGGATGTAAGTCTTATTATATTTCATACAATAAGCTATATATTATATGCTGCTTTCCTGTAGCTCAGTGGTTAGAGCGTGGCACTAGCAATGCCAAGGTCATGGGTTCGATCCCAGGGATTGCACATACTCAGATACAAATGTATAGTATCATGCAATGTAAGTCGCTTTGGATAAAAGCGTCAGCCAAATGCATAAATGTAAATGTATTATATTTCATAATTTTTATTTTGTCTTAAATCAATGCTATTGGTCAACCTTTATGTCTGTCAGTGTGTACCTGGTCTCATAGGAGAGACGTACCCGTGGGCACGTTTTCGCGAGACACAAAATTACGTACCGACTAGTACGTTTCCCTGCAGTTTCCGACAGAAACGAACGCTAGAGGCCGGTAAAACGTCGATACACGCTTTTGCTCGTTTTTACACACGGTTTCGATGACGGCCGGGGTCAGATTATGGATTCATAAAGACTCGTTTTGACGTCTCCTCGCGCAATATCATGTTACCACTTCGAAACGCTTATTACCGGAGTGCCNAACGAGCTGAAAAACGTTCGCGGACGCTTTTTACGTCACGTTTTTGTTAACACTATCGGGTAGGTTTAGGCGTAGTCGGTGGGAGTTTATTATGAAAACGCAACCGAGCGCAAATGTCAAATCGAGAACCGCGGCGATTCGTCTAAAAAGCAACGTCATAAAAACGTACCGCATTCACCCTATTATCTGCTCCGGCAAAAAAAAAAAAAAAAAGGAACACGCTTTTGGGACCGCTCAGTGGACATTTCGCAGCGAAACTGCAGCGATATGTACTCATTGGTACGTATTTCGCGACTCGCGAAAACGTGCCCACGGCTACGTTTTCGTCATGAGACCAGGTTGAAAGTAACAGTTTTGGACATATACAACATGGGTCTAGGTGACCTGAATGAGTTATTATTTCTATATCACATATATTCCTCAATAAACATCCTTGTTTTAATTTTTCCTTTCTTACTTTTTGAATGAAAATATTTGTCATTACCTACTTCACTTTTTACGCGTACGTGGGTATGGAGCGAGAAATGCCTCAATAATAATTTACGCAAAAAACATAATTTACACATGCATAGCCAGTTTCACATGTGTGAAACCTAATTTATGTGCACAAAAAACAATTCACGTGCGCGAAAAAAATATATACATTCACAAAATGCGATTCACTTGCGCAAAATAAAATTATGTGACCTTCAGTGCACCTTCTCCACAAAAGAGTCTGATTAACCAAGAATAAACAAAATCAGTACATAAAAGAAATGGAGGTAAAAGAAAACAGTGGCTGACAAACACCCCTACAAATCAATAAAACAATCATGAGATCAAATCATTTACAAATATTTACAATTTGCAAGAAAATTCATACCTGTAACATGGATGAGGACTGTATCCTTAATGCAATCTCACACCACTTTACTGTTATACAGAAGCAACGAGTCAAAATACAAAAAGAAATCACAATAATTTTAGAACATCTCATGTAGTATAAAACTCTATATACTGATTCATTTAGAGTCAAACACCCCCAAAATGGCCAACTACCAGACGCACATACTGGTCACATCAAACAAGACGTTTTCAATAAACAATTAGCGTCTCCACAGTCACAAAAATAGAAGGCTTCAGTTCAAACAATGGTGCGTCTGCAAATAATTAACCAAAACTGTTTTAAAAAACACCACTCATAATCTCATGTTCACAACAACACTTTCAGCATAAAACATTCAAACTTATCGCATTTTCATTCCTTACGCTGTTGAAACGTGTCACAGTAATAGCTCGCTCAATTGGCTCGTCGTCACTTTATATTGACGGCAATTAACTAACATTAATTATGAAGGCATACTGATCAGAGATTCAATTAACATTATGCAACTAAAATTACTCAGTAAACTCTTTTCAATTATTTCACCATCACCTCTTGTACTGGGTGCTGACTGTTTTAAATATCAGACCAAAATCTGATATGTCATGACAGAGAGATGACTGATTGAACACATATATATATGTGAATTTTTCACCTGATGTATTGCACTTATATTTATCATTTGACCATAAACATTCATTTACTTTAAAAGAAAAGAAGACTCTGACTGAAACACTACAATCATTCCTGACCAGCCATGCAGTGGACTTGTGGTTCCAGTAGAATGACCTGTGACTGAAGAACTTGTAGCTTCAAACTGTTAGTCAGACAATCTCACAACTATGGAAGAGACAAATATTTCTCTGTATTGAATGTTGTGCTCCTTCATACTTAAGATTGCCAGTTCATGATCTTCACATGTAACAGGTACAATATAACTTATCATGGTCATTTTATACAGATTTTATTTCCAAAGGATTCAGAAACTTTAAATTAATAAAACGTTTTAATCAACTGTAGCAAATGATGAATCTTTTAATTCTGACATAAAACAAGAACATATAATAATGCATAGCAGGGCTTTATTCCTTGAGCGTGTATAGTATATTTGTGGAGATAAATCTCACGAATGCAAAAAAAATCATAGTAGGAGTGATTTATCGCCCCCCTGACTCTGACCTTGATGTTTTCGAGGGTAAACTGGAGAACATATTATTCTCCATAAACAAAAAAAACAAAGATTGTGTCATACTTGGGGACTTCAATATTGATGTCTCCAAAGATGACGTTGTAAAAAGAGACTTTGTAAACACTTTGCATTCATTTTCTTTTTTTTGTACCATAAATCAATTTACCAGAGTAACGTCCTCCACTAGGACAGTTATTGACAATATCATCACAAACATTCAAAATACTACATTAGAATCTGGAGTCATGTTTTTTTGACATTACTGACCATTTTCCGATTGTTTTGTTTCTAGATCTTGTATATAAGAATGAATTACCACGGCGAAAAAACAAAAATTAAAGTACTAAATGAGAGAACCCTGAAACTACTGGGTGAAAATTTACAGGCTAAAACATGGAAAGCAGTCTATGACTGCAACAATCCTGATATTGCTTATGACAACTTGATAAACAAAATTACAGATTCTATTTGTTGTACTATCCCTGAAAAGAACGCCAGACACCGCGCAACTGGTCTCAACCCCTGGCTCACAAAGGGTATTTTAAAATCTATCACCCATAAAAATAAGCTTTATAAACGTTTCTTAAAATGCCCGAGTGATATGAACAAGGATATATATACTAGTTACAGGAATAAACTTACTAATATAATAAGGAAAAGTAAAAATAACCACTATATCTCATAAAAGCATCACAGGGTGACTCTAAGAAGTCCTGGAAAGTGCTAAATGAAGTCCTTAACAAGAGCAAAAACAACGTTGTGTTTCCTAATGCTGTGGGCTTACCCTCAAATTTGGATAATAAATATACGCATGACATTAATTTAGCAAATAATTTTAATAATTACTTTAACTCTATTGGGGAAAAACTCTCTAACAAAATAGTTCAACCTCAGGGTATCACTTTCGACCATTATTTACGGGGCTCTTATGTACATTCTTTTTTTTGAAACCAACTGATTGTGATGAAGTCTATAAAATAATTACAAAATTACGAAGTTCGTACACTGCTGGGGAGGATGAAATTTGTGGTAAAATTCTGAAAGCCATAGCATTCAATATCATGGAGCCATTGACTTATTGTATTAATCTCTCTCTGCTTGTTGGAATTGTACCAAAAAGGACAAAAATTGCCAGAATTATACCAGTGTTCAAATCTGGGGATAAAAATGATATGTGCAATTATCGTCCGATATCAATCTTGCCCACAATTTCTAAGGTTTTAGAGAGAGTAGTGTACAATAGGCTATATGGCTATCTTGATAAATTCAATATTATTGCTTCTTCTCAATATGGTTTTAGGAAAAAAAGAACCACATGCATGGCGGTACTCGATCTGATTGAAAAGATCAATGATGCCATTGATAAAGGCGATAGCGGTATTGGTATTTTTTCAGATTTATCTAAGGCGTTTGATACTATTGATTTTGACATCCTATTGAATAAATTACACCATTATGGAATTAGAGGATTAGCCCTTAGCTGGTTCAGAAGTTATTTGTTTGGTAGACAGCAGTATGTAAGTATCAATGAACAAATTTCAGTAAGAAAACCCATTAAATGTGGAGTCCCTCAGGGATCCATTTTGGGCCCTCTTCTTTTTTTAATATATATAAATGATTTTGAAAATTCCACAATAGCTTTACACAAGGTTTTATTTGCTGATGATACAAACTTATTTATGTCACATAAGAGTCCAAATGAAATGGAAGAAATAATAAATAGAGAGCTAAGGAATGTTGCTATCTGGTTTCGGTGCAGTAAATTATCTCTTAATATAAACAAGACAAACTACATCGTATTTCATTCTAAACAAAATCAATAGGCAAATAAGCATTTCTGTCTTAAAATCAATGAACAAATTATTGAAAGAGTAAACACCACAAAATTTCTTGGAATCTTTATTGATGAATGTCTACAATTTAAATGTCATATTGAGCAGTTAATAAAAAAATTATCAAAATACGTTGGATTATTTTTCAAAATAAGAAATTTTCTCCCACAGTCAGCACTTGTCATCTTATATAAAACCTTGTTTGAGTCTCATATAAATTATTGTAATGTCATATGGTGTAACACTTTTACTAGTTACCTGAAAAAAATACAGTCTTTACAGAAAAAAATTATACGGGTATTAACGTGGTCTGAGCTAAATACCCCATCGCGTCCATTGTTTCATCGCCTTGGTCTATTAAGACTTACTGAATATAATACTTTTCATAATGCCTGTATGATATTCCAGGTTGTTCATAAGTTAAATTACAGGTTGTGTGAACTTGTCCCAATTAGCCGACCCCAGCATACATATCACACAAGGGAAAAATGATTAATTACTGGTAAAATAAGACGATTGAAATGTACGAGCCTGAGTGTAGTCTGTAGAGGTCCACAGATTTGGAACGAGCTTGAGGACAACCTTAAATTGTTGCATTCTGTCTCCGTTTTCAAGGAAAATCTGAAGGAAAAACTGCTTTTAACATATACTACTTGATCATTTTGAAAGTGTTATATTTGTGCTGGGATATTCTGTTTGCTGTAGTCTTGTCTTGTTGTATTTATATTTATCTGTGTTATGGATTGAGCTTTTGTTTTTGTATGTTATATGTTGAATGGTGTGATTGGGTATTGGGCCCCCTTTTAAAAGCTTTCAATAGCTTCTTTGGGGTTTCCCCTTTTTTACACACATTAACTTTTCTTAATTATTGTTAATTTTGTCTTTAAAATGATGAAGTGTGTGTGAAATAAAAATTTCAATCAATCAATCAATCAATAGTCAGCAGAATACAAATTAATATTAACAATGCATGACTTTCAACCTCTTGTTGAAACAACTGTCAAATTGGACGGTGTGCAGCATGACTGTTTTGAAAGAATTACAGTAGGAATGGTAAAGTCAGGGTACTGGTTGTCTCTGTAACTTCATCTGCCTCGGAAATCTGAAACAATAAAATACATATATGTGCAGCTTAAAACAACCAAACCAAAAAAAGAAAAAAAAAAGAAATGTAAATGTTCTCAATGTGCATGTCATTAGATACATTATCATCATCAGTTGAATGTGTGTGGACATGACATGCAGTACAGTTACAAACACACTGCTGTGACAAGGGGTGTGCGATATAGACAAAAAAAATTATGATCAATCAGATTTTATCGATAATAATTAGATTATATTTTGCTGAGTGTGTACTGTGCTGGTACCTTGGCAGGTTTGGGACTGTCATGGACAGCTGACTCATTAAAAACTGTCCTATTCTTCATATTCTGCGTGATGGTCAGTTCACAGCAGTAACAGAAATTATTGTTTTCCAATACGTTTAAATTTATTTTCATTTTTACCCTTATAAATCCATTCTTTAAATATAATTATACATGCATCATCTTTTATGTCAATTTCATAAATGTAATCAAATTAAATTATAATAATAAGACACAAGGAGGACTGTCACCAATCAAATTAAATAAGTTTCAACAAAATTCATCTTTGCAATAAAGGAAACAGAAGCTGCATCTGAAGTGGCATTTAGATGCATTTACACAGACAGTTTAATACAGCTCTGAGGTGACAAATAAATAATCTGCAGTTACAAATGCATAAATAATGTTTTGGTGTAAACATAAAACGTTGAATATTGATATTTGAACTGCCACTAGGTGGCAGCAAGTCATCGTTAATGACTGAGTCATTGAGATTCAACCGATACTTTCAAACGTCTGATTCATTCAGGAACGAAGCATTTGACAATCGTAATCTATCGTAGTCATTGATTCAACTGATTCGTTCAAAAAGCTGATTCGTTTAGTAAGCAGTAACCACTCTGTGTTGCTCAGAGACGCAAGTGTTGTGGCTTTGTTGTGAACCATTTTCGTTGGCGAAATAGAGCAAAAACAGGCAATATGGTGTCACTTAATATTAACTTGTTTATTAAACTTGAATAAATCTGTCACATTTGTTATCATGCGGATATCTGGAGATAAGATTGCTCTCTTCGTGTGATATTTATTAACTACATTAAAATTATATAAATATAGAGTAAATCTTGCAGTGAAAGCATGCATTCTAAATGTACAATCGCTAGTCTAATCTACAAGACTACATAATGTTTAAATAAACGTCTAACAAAAATTATTCATTCTGATCAGACCGGTTTCATCCCAGGGCGCTTTTCCTTTTTTAATGTGAGATGCTTAATGAACATTCTATATTCAAAGCATGATTGTCTCTCGAATGTCGCCATCTTATCTCTGGATGCTGAAGAGGCATTCGACCAAATCGAATGGAATTATATTATTTCAGTGCTCCAGGAGTTTGACCTAGGAGAATGGGTGAAAATGCTTTATGCTAAACCCAGGGCCTCAGTGCTCACTAATTTCGATAAATCATCACAATTTACGCTGCATAGAGGTATTAGGCAGGGGTATCCACTTTCACCCCTGCTTTTTGCCATTGCTATAGAACCCCTCGCGGCTGCTATAAGAAGTAATCCACTTATTTTATCTCCCAAGATAGGTCAATTAGACCATCATCTCTCTATGCCAACGACATTATTCTTTACCTTGTTAATCCAGAGCGGTCTATCCCACCCCTATTAGATTTGTTGGAGACTTTCGTAAAGTTCTCTGGTTACTCTAAAAATTGGCAAAAGAGTGAATTTATGCCCGTAATGAACAGTATTGACCCAGGCTTTTTACAAAACCTACCTTTTAAAATCGCAGCAGACAGTCTGAAATATCTGGGGGTCACTATACCAAAAAATGCAAAGGATATTTATAAATTAAATTACTTAACTATGCTAGAGAGCTTGAAACATAATATAGAAAGTTGGAGGACCTTCCCACTGTCTATGGTAGGGCGCGTGAACGCAATCAAGATGGTGACATTGCCCAGATTTCTGTACCTTTTTCAAAACCTGCCAGTTTCCCTGCCCAAAAGTTTTTTTAAAGCCTTGGATTCGATTATATTGCCATTTGAGTGGGGCACTGTATTTCTAAACTACATGTATGTAAACCAAGGTCACTGGGCGGATTAGGCCTTCCAAATTCCCAGCATTATTATTGGGCTGCAAACTGCAGAGCCTTATCATATTGGAAAAAAATCTCACCTTGCAGGGCCTGTAGGTGACATTCCATCTTGGTTTGCCATTGAACAGAGTGTTACAAACCACTCTCTTTCCTCTCTGCTTTTTGCGGCGCCTGCGCCACTCATAACAGTGGCCAGCACAAACTTCATAATTTGCAGCTGTTTTAAAAAATGGTGTCAGGTCCAGAAAGCGTTTAAGTTGCAATCTGCTGCTCTGTCATGTCTTATTGCTTGCAATCATGCCTTTAAGCCATCACTCACAGACTCCACATTTTTGGTCTGGTCCAGTAAAGGAATGGTCACCGTGAGAGACTTATACGTGGACGGTAAATTTGCCACATTTTCACAGCTCAAAGAGAAATTTGATCTTCCACCATCCCATATTTTAGATACCTACAGCTGAGAAATTATGTTTGCACGTCTTTCTCACACTACTCACAGATGAAAATGAGATATATAATTTACTTTCTGCCTCTCCTGATGCCCCTAATTTGATTTCCCGTTTTATGGCTGTCTTCACTAGTCAGCTCAACATATCTACCTTACATCTGAAAGATTCCTGGGAAAAGGATTTAGGTATTCAGATAACAGACGAGGACTGGTTAGAGTCTATCAAGGTCATAAATACATGTTCTATTAATTCAAGGCACCAACTAATTCAATATAAAGTACCCCTCAATCTCCTCTACCTGTACCAAATGTGAATCTGCGGAGGGCTCTCTGGGACATCTCTTTTGGTTCTGTCCGAAACTTTTTGAGTTTGAGCAAAATTTTCAGATTCTACTCTGAGGCATATTTTTGTGATCTCTCCCCTGACCCAGCAATTGCTGTTTTCAGCTGGTCTGACTCTCTTCATGGCATCAGCCATCAAATTCAAAAAGCCGTCCAATAAGGAATGGTGGTAGCTAAAAAAAATCATCCTTTGTCTATAGAAAAAGGCATCAAAACCACTTTTTAAATCTTGGCTCTCTGAACTTTCCACCACTTTGCATTTGGACAACCTCTCTGGTAACATTGCTGGCTTCGAGGCCACCTGGAAACCCATTCTTAAACATCTATCAAATGAATAACGAATAAAAATTAATAAATAAATCCCATTTATTATTCACATGATCACTATACTGCCCTTGTCCACTGGCCTAGAAATGTATAACATAATAGAAAATATGTATAAAACTGAAGGAACTGATGTAATTCAAGGTTGTAAGGTTGTTTTTCTCTCTCTTTCTTGTCATTGTCTTTTTGTACAGTTCTATGTTGTCTTAATGCCAAAATAAAAACATAATATTCAAAAAAATAAAAAGACTATAATGTAATGTATGCGTGCATTCTCTGTGTGTGTGAGGTATACACTCAATGTCAGATCGCACATTGTTAAAACAACAATGATCATCACAGACGATATTTATCGCACACCCCTAGTTGTGATGGCTCTTTCCTATCCTCAATAAATAAATAAATAAATAAACAAACATTATATTTTCATTATCCTCTATACAACATCTCTCATCAGTCAAACCATTGTTATGCGTTCTATGGAGTTTATCTAACGTTGTATGATATTATGAACATGAATTCTTTATGAAGTAAACATAAGAATCCATCAATACTTAAAATAAATGTTGATATGTTCACACTCGGACTAAACAGAAGTTAATAAACTATAGCTTCAACTGATCTCTAACTTCGTTTACTTCAATAAACAGATGAAACGATCAAACTGTACCTCCCTACATGACTCTGGTCGACAGCTGATAACGTAACACCTAGGTAGGCACGCCCTCATGTGTTAATGATTGGTCGATTAATAAGCTTAAATCTGATTGGCTGAAGAGTACGAACGATCCAGATGCGCTGGCAGGAGTGCCTCAGAAATACACACACACACAAATCCAAGTTGATTCACACACAAATGTGAGGATAAACTCCTAAGTTTCAAACATTCAAAATGTTTTGTGCACAGTTGTACAGGTCCTTCTCAAAAAATTAGCATATTGTGATAAAGTTCATTATTTTCCATAATGTAATGATAAAAATTAAACTTTCATATATTTTAGATTCATTGCACACCAACTGAAATATTTCAGGTCTTTTATTGTTTTAATACTGATG
>RJVU01053127.1:13685690-13707687 GCA_003731715.1 Anabarilius grahami | reverse complement strand
CCGTGACTGTTCTTGAATGGCCCAGCCAGAGCCCTGACTTAAACCCAATTGAGCATCTCTGGAGAGACCTAAAAATGGCTGTCCACCAACGTTTACCATCCAACCTGACAGAACTGGAGAGGATCTGCAAGGAGGAATGGCAGAGGATCCCTAAATCCAGGTGTGAAAAACTTGTTGCATCTTTCCCAAAAAGACTCATGGCTGTATTAGATCAAAAGGGTGCTTCTACTAAATACTGAGCAAATGTTCTGAATACTTAGGACCATGTGATATTTCAGTTTTTCTTTTTTAATAAATCGGCAAAAATGTCAACAATTCAGTGTTTTTCTGTCAATATGGGGTGCTGTGTGTACATTAATGAGGAAAAAAAATTAACTTAAATGATTTTAGCAAATGGCTGCAATATAATAAAGAGTGAAAAATTTAAGGGGGTCTGAATACTTTCCGTACCCACTGTATGTGCGATATATGTACACAATAAAGGATAAAACTTTATGAATGTAAAGCTATTTTTGTCTTCATTTATAAATATTTTATATGTATCAATATATAGCCATACATAGTCAGTGCATATATTGAAGTATATTGAAAAATATAAGCACTAGTTTCCCATTTATGGAAATGTATTATGTAATATATTGCATTATATTTTGCAGTATATTCCCATATATTTTTGTTCCCTAAGGGAAAGGCACATGCATACTTTGTCAGAGGCAGAGCTTTCATTCAAGGACAGGGTGAAATTATTCTCTCTACATAAGATGTTTTCATCTTAATACCTGATGTTGCCAATTTTGACTTTGACTGTTTGATATGTCAGGTGTACTTTTCAGATAATGATTTTGAAATACATACTTTTTAGAGACTGCCTCTGGTTTTTGTTATGGCTCTTCTTGCAATTTTTGAGGTATAAAATGGTGCTGCTGTTATCTGACCTTTTTCAGCACTTTTTGATTTTATGACCTATTTTTAAAACTTTCTTAAAGCAGGTTAATTGTGTTTGTGAGTTCTTTTGAATGTAAAAAATCTAATTTCAATGTACGAAGAAAGTGTAATGCCTTTTGCAGTTAAAAATGCTTACACTACGTCCTACGCCTTTCATATTCAACTTAGGGAAAGAGTTTAACTGACGCGATGTCAGTTTACACTTTCTTCGTGCAAGCTAGATATTTTACTTGTTAAATATATTTTATTTTTTACACAAACACATAACTTTGCTTCAGAAGGCCTTTATTAACCCCCCAGAGCTGTGTGGAGTACACGTTTATGATGGATGGATGTGGATGGAAGCACTTTCTTCTGCTCATACTCGTGAACCCTGTTCACTGCCATTATAAAGCTCGGATGCGTCAGGATATTTATTAAAATATATCTGATTGTGTTCATCAGAAAGAAGAAAGTCATATACAGCTAGGATGGCTTGAGGGTGAGTAAAGCTTGGGCTAATTTTCATTTGTAAGTGAACTAATCCTTTAAGTCAGAGCTGGAAAGGCTTATTGTTTTTTTTTGTTTGTTTGTTTTTTTGAGTAAATCTAAACAAGAAAATTCATTCAGCACCAATTGGGAATTGTTAAAATGGGAAATATTTAAGAAAATTTAGTTCTAATTTGGCTAAATCAAAACATGTTGAAGAAATTAAGGTTGTCATTAATCTCGTACCAAGATTTTACCTGAAAATGTATACTATATATTATTTATATCTATAATTTATAAATTTATTTACTAGCAAATTAAGTTAGATGATTTGTATAAATTAAGAGCAGAAGGTGCTTTCAATTGGGTCAATGCAAAGGTGGCTAGAATATGGAGAACAGATGTCTTCTTATTTTTAAACTTGAGAAAAATAGGGCTATATAAATTCTATTTATCAATTAAATATTGGGGGGGTCTGTTTCAGAAAATCCTAAAGAAATTTCCCAATTTTGTAATAACTTTTATTCAAATTTTATAAATCTAAATTTAATCTTGCTGATTTAGATACTTTCTGTAAGCACCTTGGTTATGTCAATTCTATTAATCAGGATAAAAAGTGACTCGTTAAAACATAAAACATTTTTTTTTAAATTGTACTCAATCTCAAACGAATGCAATTTCTAGTTTCTCTGAACTGAAATAGTAGGTCAGTCGGGTTATTTTTGCCTACTGTTTTATGAACACTATAAATTCGGATATACTTGGTTCATATACTGAAAAAAAGGGGCAGAGCAAGAACACAGTCAGGTGAACTTTGAATTGGAACAGTACTTGAGCAGCGACGGATGACAGTTCACAAGTCCAAAAGAACACATTGAGAAATGGCCATTGAACATTTATGTTCAGAAAACACAACTTAAGAGACAGCTTTCAACAAGGAGGACAAGGTAAAAATTAAACATCTCTTATTCGTGTTTTTGACACAAAGCTTTGCCTCCTAAATATTAAATGATACTTTAGAACTGTAAATTTTTAAAGTTACTTAACTGCTTCATGCTGTTAGGAGTAGCTAAATTTCCTGTCAGGTAAATTATCGCATTGACAGTTTTAAGTGAGGTCTAACTGAGGTAAATTTACATTGCTCACAGTGTTCACTAGTGATCACCAACTTCAACTTTCCTAAGTTAATAAAGTTCTAACATTGGTTAACTTTATTTTAGTTGAAGAAAGTTAATATTGAACTTTTAGGTACATATAGGTGCCCCAAAATTAAAACTTGAACCAGAGGAATTTATAATAGTATTTGCTCATCTTAAGTTTACAATAAAACATGGCAAGTCATTATGTCATTATGTCTTAATTATAGTTAAATATTACAAATAAATCACAAAAACAATAGTGATTTGTTTAAAAAGCCTTTTAGATATGCAGTAATTGGTGAAATTGTGCACAATCACAAAAGAGAACATACATTTTCACTTTTAGGATTTTAGGATTCAGGACAAGATGACAATCAGGTTCTTTTATTGCTTTATAACTCTGCTTTCAATAACATTCATTTTTATTAGTTTGTTATTAGTTTATTAGTGTCCTAAATGTTTTTCAAATATTAGCCAATTTATTTGCCAAGACAGGGATAGAGGGGTTTAATATAACAAGGATTCAGCACACAATAATGGGTTGATGACGAAGTATTACATGACACAGACGGTTTGTATTGAAAACAAAAGCAGCCTTTGAGACTGTGTGCCTGTAGGCTGTGGAAATAAAGAGTCAGTATTTTGGTGTATCCAGTTAGGAGATGGATGGCCTCAGGAAAGAAGCTGAAAGAAGCATTGTGATATGCAGTCCTAGTCACTGTGCACAGTCATTTTGGTGAAAAATGTTCTGAAAGATGACTGTAGATTTAGATTTAAGTTTTATAGATCATTTAAACATACTGATTAAATAAAGACCAACATGTCATAACTAATTGTTTTAACAATACAATTAACAATACCTTTTTTTTTTTTAACAAACAGGATTTAAATAACATGCATGATTGGTCAGGTGCTCTTAGAAAAGATGCCATGTGATTTACTAGACATCAGATGTTTTCTGTAAACTGCAAATCCTGTTAGACTGGATCTAAACCTATATTTGTATCTACTAAGCAGGAAGTCTCTGTAGTTATGACTTAATACTCATACATCCCTCAGACGGTGAACTCAAGCTAAATATAAAGTATGTTAGACTTAAAAAAGAAATTAAATAATGTTACATACACATGCTTTTGAAAAATAGTTTTTTTGTTTTTGTTTTGTTTTTTTTTCAGGATAATGAAGAGCTTGTAGAATAAAGGAGCATCACCAAATTTGCACCTCAACTGTCTGACTTTGTTGATCCTTCGCTCAGCAGTATGGGTAAGAAAACAATTTTTTTTTTTTTGCATTGCTGAATGATAATTCTTATGTTGCAGTGCATTGATGAATCTGAGAATGATTCTTCTGTGTTTAATCTAGATCATAATCTGACCATTGTGTTATTTGGAAACTCTGCGGCAGTCCAGTTGCAACATGACAATATTTTACTTGGAGAAATACAAGCAGATATTGAAAATGGTGAAATATCCAGGACCGTTCCTTTGCAGATGAAGATATCAGGACGATGTGTCTCAGTGATCAACATGATTGGTTTACATGAGACTGCAATTGATCTAGATCCGCTCAGTGGTCTACTAATGAATGAAAAAGAAATCATCTCCTTCGTCTTCGTTGTGCGACTGGGCCAGTTAACAGATGCTGATAAGATGGGTATTGAGTGGCTTCAGAGAGTATTTGGTAACAGAGTTCTTCCGTTTGTGATCATTCTCTTCACCTATGAGAATGAGGAAGAGTCTGACTCTATAATAGATGATCTGAAGAAAAACTATGCTCTGGAGCAGCTGCTGAAGAAATGTGGTGGAAGATATCATACGTGCAGCAAAACCATGAATATCCAGTCAGAGATGAGAGACCTGATGAACAGGATTGAGCATCTGTTTATTGAAAATAACCAGCAGTGCTACACTAGTGAGATCCACAAGACTGCATTAAGAGAGAGAGAAGACGTGCAAGACAGGACATGTCAAAGTGGTAAGAACACAGATTTAGTTGCAATTATGTTATGTTGGTACTCTGTTTATTTTCCCCTGACTCTAACACTTCTATTCATGATTTACCACTTGTAACAGATACTCAGTCGAGCCAAGATTCTGAAGCTAAATTCAGCTTTTAATGAAATAAAATAAAAACAAAGACGATCAAAAACAAAACAAAAAAAACAAGAACTTCCAAAATAAATGAACAGACTTATACAGACTATAAATGCACAATTTAAAGTCCATGCTCCATACAAAAAGTCCATACAAAAGACTTTAAATGAAATAATTAACTAACAGAAGATTAACTGAATTAACTGAAACCAAGATAATGAAACCAAAAAAGACAAAAAGCTAAAAAGAAACTGCTAGAACAGTATCAAATATGTTAGTGTTATGTTTTGTTAAATATATTTTTTTAAGTCTAAAATTATTTACATGAGATTAAGAAAAATTTAGTCATATCAGTCTTCAACAAAAGAGGAAATGTCATTGTTTCTTTTAAGAGCACGGATTTGCTTTAACAAAATTTTAATATTTCTGTCACCTTTTCTGTTATGTCACAAGATCAAACCACAATTATTGAAAAGAGCATGGACTACACCTCATCAACAGAGACAAGAGAGAGATGTGGGGTAAGTGTCAAGTTAGTGTAAAAATAGAACAGGAGCAGGAAGTTCCACGAATGCAGACATACAACTTATCGAAGTGTTTTTTAAATGAGTGGTTCCTTATTATCATTCCTTATCATAGATTCTCTTGACCTTTTATGGTTTTGGAGTTATTTAGATATTTACGGATAAATGTAAAAGAACCTTCCATGTTAATCTTTTTTTTTTTTCACATTTAATCTGTCGTGTGCACTGCTTTCCATAGACAGCTAATCATGTTCACACAGTTGAAAATGGATGGCATGAAGGTTTCTTTCCAACAATTACTGGTTGTACTAAGATCCAAAGGTTCATCTTTTTTTCAGTTAATTGTAAATTGTTTTAAGCTAACTGCCTTGTGCTGTATGTTTCTCAGGGAGAGAAGCAATCAATAGATGGTGCAAGATCGGATCGAAAAGGAAACAGAAGGGGGGATAAAGCAGAGCATCTATTTCACAGGCTTTATCTTGATAAAAGGCACCCCTTTAAACTAAGAGCTGAAGATGTTCTTCAACTAACTAAACATTCATTAGAGTCTCATGAGTCTTGTGCTGAGGAGGACCTGATTCAGACTTTCCTACAAAAACTACTGATGATGAACTACAGAGCAAGATACATTAAAACTATAGATACGCAGCATGATAGACAACAAATAAACAATGACTTATTTGAAAGCAATAGTGATCCCGATATTTTCAGAGAAATATCTTGGTTTCCTGAAGAAGCTAACAGAAGAGTTGCTATTCACCCGATGGATGTTCAAATGGCCTTGTTTCATTGTGCTGATAGTTTGCTAAAGCAGCTCATTGTGACTAAACTGTCTCAGTGTCAGTACGCTCTGCCTCTGCTTGTTCCTGATCCATTCACACAAGAGATTGAGTTTCCTCTCTGGACATTCAGACAAATCAACAAAAGCTGGAAGATGAAGAACGCCAACAATGAAATCATCAGTAAAATCCAGCCAATCTGGAAGGCAGAAACCCATATGGTGTCTTTTTTCAGGTTTGGCTCATTGACCTCATCCAAATCTCAGCTGATTAACAATCTAATCAATGAGAAACACAACACGTTCTTTCACATGAACTGCCCTGGCAGCAGCAAAACTAGAGTACTGATGGATGGTGTGGTGGAGATCGCCTGGTACTGCCCCTCTGGGAAAAAGACAGATAAATTTACTCAGTGTGTTGCGTTCTGTAACCTCCACGGTGATGCAGGAGCCAATGAGAAACAGCTGCAGATCCTCACTGAAATGTCTTCAGTCAATGTTGTTATTCTACCACAACTTGACCAGAATGATGAGAATGCAATAAAAATCCAAAATCTGTACAGGGGCAGAAAGCCACTCATTTTTCTTTTTACTGAGGATGAATACAGAGCAACTGAGATGAGGACAGGGAAATACAAAATTGGACTAAAAAACAGGAATCAGTCAGATGTATCTGAGGAACTCATTGAAGCTATAAAAAAATGTCTCTTGTCCTCGTCGTCAGAATCATCTTCTATTTTTAGACTTGAAAATGTGTCCAAATACTCAGATATCAGAGTAGATGAGGAACATGACAATGCCTGCAGAAAAGGAAAAAAAGCAGCCCAACAGTTGATGGGTTTACTGGAGGAAAAAGAACTGACAAAAATCAAAGAAACATTTCTGCCCTGTCAGGGGGAACTGTGGCATCAATGGTGTGAAAAGAACAAAGAACTACATCGATCTCAGGGAAACGAAATAGACATGGAGCTAAACCAGAAACAAGATATGAAGATAATCCGTGCACAGCAGCATGTGTTGGATATTGGTAGTTTCATGAAGTTGTTTATTACAGAAATGAATTCACAATCTTCAAATGAGAAGATATTTTTTTTGAAATGGCTTGCAATCCTCCTGGATGAATATACCTCAGCCGACCTTTCTGCTCTTCATTACAAGTATGATGAAAAATGGTCAAAATGCAGAGCTGAGCAACACATGACCAATGACCATGCAGAACTTGATAGGATATCAAAAGAACTTCAAGCTGCAACCTTTGGCTTGGAGCACATACTGAGGGAGATCGGTCAGATCTATGAATCATGTAAATCAGTGAACAGTAACAAGGAAGGACTGCCGTATAATTTTTCTTCTCTCCCGATTCTTGCTGCAGACATGATGATCTCTGGATTTCCACTAGAGCTGATGGATGGAGATGCTGCTCATGTTCCTGTGGTCTGGGTTACTGCTGTTCTACATGAACTCATCAAGAAAGTGGGAGACCAGAGAGTCTTTGTGCTGTCAGTTCTAGGGATTCAGAGCTCTGGGAAATCCACTATGCTGAACGCCATGTTTGGACTGCAGTTTGCCGTCAGTGCTGGCAGGTGCACCAGAGGAGCTTTCATGCAGCTGGTTCGAGTGTCAGAGGAGATGAAAGTACAGCTGAAGTTTGACTATATTCTGGTTGTTGATACTGAGGGGCTTCGTGCTCTGGAACTGTCTGGAAGGTCAACAAGGCATCAGGACAATGAAATGGCCACATTCGTTGTTGGTCTTGGTAATCTGACATTGATCAATATCTTTGGAGAAAGCCCATCAGAGCTGCAGGACATTCTTCAGATTGTTGTTCAGGCTTTTATGAGGATGAAGAAGGTCAGACTGAATCCCAGCTGCATGTTTGTGCATCAGAACGTTTCAGAAGTCACAGCCGGAGAGAAAAACATGGAGGGAAGGAGGCGACTACAGGAGACGCTAGATAAGATGACAAAACTCGCTGCTAAAGATGAAGTCTATGTAGCAGAATGTTTCAATGATGTCATTACTTTTGATATACAGAAAGATGTGAAGTATTTTGCACAGCTCTGGGAGGGCAGCCCACCCATGGCACCACCAAACCCATCATACTGTGAAAACATTCAAGAGCTAAAGACAATGTTTTTTAGCCATGCCTCAAAATCAGATGGCTTAGAGCTGACACAACTGAAAAGTCGCATTAAGGATCTCTGGGAGGCTTTACTGAATGAACGATTTGTGTTCAGCTTCAGAAATGCTCTGGAAATCGCAGCATACAGAAAACTGGAGACAGAATACAGCAAGTGGTCCTGGAGTCTTCGCAGCGCCATGCTGGAAATTGAGAACAAACTACACAACAACATAGGGAATGAAACAATTAATGAGGTTTCAGAAAGTGATCTTCAAGGAAAACTACAAGTAAAAAGTGAAGAAGTAGAAAAATCTATGTCAGAATTCTTTGACAAAGACAAAGATAAAGATATATCGATACAGTGGAAAGCATCGTTTTATATCAAAATCAATGAGCTTCAGGAAAACATTGTGAGAGAAACAACAAGGAAATTAAATGAGATTCTTCAGCAGCGAGATATGAAGAAAAAGATTGATGCTCAGAGGACACGTCATGAAAATACTCTCTTTGAAAAGAGCAAAGAACTTGCAATAAAACTCAAAGACAAAGCCAATGATGAAACAATCCTGAAAACAGAGTTTGATTCCTTTTGGAAAGACTGTGTTAAGAACATTACCAGAGAAACTCCAAAAATTAAAAACATTAATGTATTAAACGACATGAAACAACACCTCAGTAACTATAAAAGTGTCCCTGTAAATGCCTGGCAGAAGAGCAGGGATATTTTCTCTGTGCGCCATTATTCAGATTATGTACAGTTAAAGAAATCCAGTGAAACTACAGGAAATGCCTTCAGATCAGCTAAACAGAAGTTTGAGGTTGAGACCCAAATTAGAAACTTAGTCGATGACATTGCTCAACAAGTAGAGAAAATGATTGTGTCGTATAACATTGCAAAGATGGGCTACAACAAAACCTACATTCAAGAATTTGCAGATCATATCAAAGAAAGAATAGAAAATTATGAGCAATGTTCCAGGGACTGTGTGTTAACAAAGGAATTTTACATAGATTTGGTTATTTCTATATGTAAGAAAGAAAACCAAGTAATTACTGACCAGCACAGAAAGTTCAGGGAAGCCAATGATCCTGTTTTGTACTTTGAAAAGAAGAGCAAAGAGTACTATAGTATTTTCCAGAAATATTGTCAAGGTGCAACATCAGCTGCCATTTTTGGTGGGATTATCTGTCAGAAACTGAAAGAGCCCATTCAAAAGAGTGTCTACAAAGATACTGCTAGAAATATGACTGACGAAATTAAGACAAATTGTGAATCGCTAAATGGAAACAGATCTAAACTAGAGAAACACATCCTCAAAACACTGGCAGAACAGGAGGATTTTGACAAATACTTTACATACTTTAATAGTCCCAGAGATCACTTAAAGAGTTTCATCAGAGATGAAGTCAATTCCTATATCACTGATAACTTCAGAGTCATTGTTCGGCCCAAGATGAAGGAGAACATTGACCTCCTGCAGCAGAAGATCATGGCAGCGGCTCATAGAGCAACTACATGGGTCAATACGACCAGCGGAGATGTTCAGAAGTGGTTGGATCACTTCACACTGCAACTCTCAGATGTGCTGATATTCTCTGTAAAGGACCTCAGTGGAGTGAGTCATGATGGTGTTGATGATTTCGATCTCCTAGAAGATGTGATACACAAAGAACTTTGTTCAGTGTTATCTGAAATACAACATGAATTCAGCACAAAGACATTTCCAGTAAATCTGGAACATAACGACAGACCAGATGAGATTCTGATTGATCATCTCTGTCAGTGTTGTTGGATTCAGTGTCCATTCTGTTCAGCCACCTGCACCAACAGTTTAGAAAACCATACCGGAGACCACACTGTTCCTTTTCATCGAGTGGATGGGCTCACCGGGTGCTGTTATGAGGAAACAGAGTGTCTCAGTGCAGATTTTTGCACAACATTAGTGAGAACTGGTAAAATGTTCTACACAGGTCAGTGGATTCCATGCAGAGAATACAGAAATGCAGGAAATGTTTATGCAGAGTGGAGCATCACCCCTGACTTCTCTGAGCTGCCGTACTGGAAGTGGTTTGTGTGTAGATTTCAGAAAGATCTGGAAGATTACTTTGAGAAAACATTCCACAGGTGGGATGACATTTCGTATGGATGGAGACAATACACAAAAGAGCAAGCTATCGAGAGTTTGGATGAATACATCTAATGACAGACGAAAATGAGTCACGTGTAGGTCTAATTCATAGACCACAGTTAAGTTTCTGAAATTTTGGAGGACATTTTTTTTTTATTATTATTCCTATAACATTCAATAATGATACATTCAGGATAAATTAGTTCATAAAGTAATGTTTCCATTAATAACAAAGATGAAACTGTAAAGATTAATGTTTGTTAATTTTTACGAGATTAAAAACATTGTATTTTATGAATAATTATAATATATGTGGATGTAATATTATGTAATAGTATTCAGAATACTATAACATAATATTCAGAATATGGGAATGTTCATCATGCTTGCTTTGTGTTTTCTGCTTCCATTGTGCCGTGGTCCCGCGGAGCAGCATTCGGTCTGACCTGCATGGACTGGCATCCAGTTACGTGTGATAACAAGCAGATAAATGCTAATGATGTTTCTTGTGCAGCAGTCATAATTAAATTGTCTTTGTAAAATGAAGTGGGACTTGTGTTTTTCACTCAAAAAGAATAAAGTTCAGGCCAGACTCAAGACACATAAACACAGGGTGTTTATACAAAGACTAATAAAGATTTAATTTAAAGGGATAGTTCACCCAAAAATGAAAATTATCCCATGATTTACTCACCCTCAAGCCATCCTAGGTGTATATGACAATCTTCTTTCAGACGAACACAATCCGAGATATATTTAAAAATATCCTTAGTCCTCCAAGGTTTATAATGGTTGTGAACGGTAGGCCAAATTCTGAAGACAGAAAAAATGCATCCATCCATAAAAAAAGTAATCCATATGACTCAGGAGGGTTAATAAAGGCCTTTTGAAGCGAAGGGATGTGTTTTTGTGAGAAAAATATCCATATATAAAACTTTATAAATTCGAATAACGAGCTTCCGGTAGACGACCGCACGCAGAATGCGCAAGTTGACTTGCGCCAAATGAGTAACTCGTGACGCGATGTATGACGCAGAATGTAGGAGTATCTTAAGCTTAGACGCTTCTCACGGTTCAAACAAATATGGCTGGGCAACATTATAAACCTTGGAGGACTAAGGATATTTTTAAATATATCTCGGATTGTGTTCGTCTGAAAGAAGATTGTCAAATAAACCTAGGTTGGCTTGAGGGTGAGTAAATCATGGGATAATTTTCATTTTTGGGTGAACTATCCCTTTAAGAGGTAATATTTAACAACAGTAGCCTACATCACTGCAACAGAAAAGGAATATGCAAAGGCTGAAATGTTTACTTGAATGTTTTGAATTGAACATCATCTTTCCTTATTTTTAAATTTTAGACTAAAGAGCTGTATGTGTAGAAGTTTTCAAATTTACCAGAATAATAGATTAACTAAATGAAATAAAATATAATATAAATCATATACAGTACAGACCAAAAGTTTGGACTAAGATTTTTAATGTTTTTAAAAGAAGTTTCATCTGCTCACCAAGGCTTTATTTATTTAATTAAAAATACAGTAAAAAATAGTAATATTGTGAAATATTATTACAATTTAAAATAACTGTTTTCTATTTGAATATATTTCACAAAGTAATTTATTCCTGTGATGCAAAGCTGAATTTTCAGCATCATTACTCCAGTCTTCAGTGTCACATGATCCTTCAGAAATCATTCTAATATCTGATCTGCTGCTCAAGAAACATTTAATGTGTACAATTGTACAAAATATTTGTGTACAATATTTTTTTTCAGGATTATTTGATGAATAGAAAGTTCAAAAGAACAGTGTTTATCTGAAATCTAATCTTTTGTAACATTATAAATGTCTTTACTGCCACTTTTGATTGATTTAATGCATCCTTGCTGAATAAAAGTAATCATTTCTTTAATTTCTTTTCAAAAAAAAAAATTCTTACTGACCCCAAACTTTTGAACGGTAGTGTATAATGCTACAGAAGCTTTGTATTTCAGATAAATGCTGTTCTTTTGAACTTTCTATTCATCAAGGAATCCTGAAAAAAAAAAGTACATAACTGTTTTCAACATTGAAAATAATCATAAATGTTTATTGAGCAGCAAATCAGCATATTAGAATGATTTCTGATTGATCATGTGACACTGAAGACTGGAGTAATGATGCTGAAAATTCAGCTTTGCATCACAGGAATAAATTACTTTGTCAAATATATTCAAATAGAAAACAGTTATTTTAAATTGTAATAATATTTCACAATATTACTGTTTTTTACTGTATTTTTAATTAAATAAATGTAGCCTTGGTGAGCAGACGAAACTTCTTTTAAAAACAGAAAAAATCTTAGTGGTTCCAAACTTTTGGTCTGTACTGTATGTAACTGAAAAAATTATTTTACATTCATTATACAGCTGGTAGTTTTGTCTCTTGACTGATGTTTCACTGTTTGTCTCACTCCGCTTGTGTCAACAATAGGCTTGTCAGTCTAAAATTACGTTACATGTGTTTGCAGCTACGTTCTGTTTATTTTCCTGTGGACTCTTATTTAATATATTGTCTTTGAACTTTATTCATTGGTTTGTCTTCAGTTTGTGCTTACACTGCTATCAGAAGACTGGACCACAAAATGAAATATGCAGCAAAGTTTCCTGCTATGGCTCAGATGAGCCACAATTTGCTGGATTACATGGAGAGGTTTTGTCATATCGCTGTCACCTGCCCCTATGATGACAAGAGCCTGAAGTTGTTATTCTGTATCGGGGCAAACTATCACCATCCCGAAGACCTCCCAGACACCTCAGGAGAGCGTCTATCCCCGGTCCAGGGCACAGCCAAAGTCTTAAGCCTAAGTTGATCGTAGAGCAATTGCCACCAATGGTCTCTATGATCAATTTAGACCATGGAGATTTCGCGTGTATACCCCAACCGCAGACTGAGAGCGACCACCCACCACAATAACTGAGCCAGAGCCCAAGGAAAGGAGGACAGTGCTGACCATCATCCCAGAACAGGAGTCCCAGAGTGAGTTTGACCAGGGGTGTAAGCCCACGACACCAGCGGTTGAGGGGATACTGGTAGATGTGGACACTGAGGACTGGCTGATTAACCTGGATATGGAGGTACTGCCTCCCACCCTATCCCACCTGGTATTATTTGTCTGTTCTAAATCATCACTGTTTCAAGACAGCTCTGAGACTGTTTTGTTGACCTGTTGGGAACTGGAATTACCGTTATTGATCACGTCAAGCTTACCTCTAGCACCCTCACCACAAAGCTCAGCCAGTCCTCCAGCCCCGCCTCCGCTTGCAGTCCTTCGTCCCTCCGTGAAAGCCTTGCTGTTACGTGTAGCCTCAGGTTGCGCAACCACTTGCCTCGCCTGAGTGAGAGGATCCTGTGGCTCTGCCTCTGGCCTCTGATCCCTTCGCTCCACCTCAGCCCATCGACCTGTCGGCTCCGCCTTGGCTCCTCCCATCTTTGGCTCCACCAGAGACCCTCGGCCTTGCGGCTTCTCCAGGTTCCCTCATCCCACCGGCTCCCCCTTGGTCAGTCATCACTCTGCTAATGCCACGGACTTGCGAGCCTTCCCCTGCACTCAGTGTCTCCATCCCTATGGCTTCAGCAGGTTCCTCCTTCCCTTCGGCCACCCCTCTGTCCTCTGTCACACCAGCTCCGCCTTAGTCCTTTGGCACTCTGGCTCCACCTCAGACACTCGTCGCCACGGCTCCGCCTAGGTCTCCAGTGCCAGCGATGTCACTCAGTACCATCGCCAATCACCATCCCTTTACTGCCTCCTTGTCCACCTCCAAAGCCCCCAGCATTCCCTCTCCTCTTCTGTTGAGGCGCGAGGTCACGCCTTCTCATCGGGGGGGGGTGTAATGTCACAATTATGTTCAGTTAGTTTCTGTTTTCATGGAATTTTTATTTGTTTTCATTAGTTTCCTTGTTTCCTTTGTTATAGCCAAGACTTTATGGCATGTGTCCATAAAGAAACTGACTGACTTTATAATCAATTTCTTAGCCATTTTTATTGGTTTACATTACATTTACATTTATGCATTTGGCAGACGCTTTTATCCAAAGCGACTTACATTGCATTATACTATACATTTGTATCTGAGTATGTGCAATCCCTGGGATCGAACCCATGACCTTGGCATTGCTACTGCCATGCTCTAACCACTGAGCTACAGGAAAGGTTTAAAAGTAATAACCGGACCCAGTCTCTAACACTCATGATATTACACTGTAAAACAATTAAGCACAATTAAGCTCCTATTAATGAAAAATTGGAGAAGAACAGTCACTCACCGATCAGCACAGTGACCTGCACCTGATATGATAATAATCTGATATTGTGTCTGTTTCTGATCAATAAACTCTACAGCTGGATGATTGTAACACTCAGTTAGTTGAGTTGATTCTGTAAATAAAGTGTGTAAACAGTGAAAGAAGTAAATGACACATGTAAGCATCAATTTCTTAATCACTGAAGGAATAAATGAACTCACCATTGAAGTGCAGTCTGGTGCTGTTGCTGAGTTTTGGAGGTGTGCCTGTTTTCATACAGTAAAGTACTAATTAATCAGCAGTGACATTATTTACAAACCATGCAATGTTTAAATTGCACTGAATATTTCTTTCTGAATGTTTTATTTAAGTAAAAAGGTGATTGTGGTGAATGATCTTCATGATGTTTCCGTGATTAAAATGAATTGGGTTTCTCCACACAGAAGTTTAGATGAAGTTTACTGCAGCTCTGAAACAAAGACAGACGCAAATCCAACCCAGTTTAGTTTGCGTTCATCGGTCTCATCATTCACTATAAACATTATAAAAAGTAAACTCTGGGTTTGAACCTGATTAAATGAAGAACGTGCATATGAAAGTGTGATGTTTTCAGTGAACAGACAATTAGCTACATAAAAAAAAAAATCAATGAGTAACAGCTGCTATCCAGTGGTGAAGCCGGAAATCTACAGTGGATGGTGAAATTGAGTGGAAAACTACCATTTACCGCCTCTAGAGGGCAGCAGAGCAACTGCAGGATCTCCTTTAAATAATACGAAGGTTAATTGGTTTGGCCTCTTCTTAGGCATTGGTGTTAACCTTTTTCTTCTATAGTATTATTATTATTATTTTTAGAAAACACATCAGCTTGCAAGAATTAATTTCAAAATCATTTCAATAATTGTTTTTAATCACAAACATTGGTAAGAACTTCAGATCATGTGAAAATGTCCTATAATTACAACTCTGCCATGCTATATTAATAACAATTATAGTTTAACATTAATATCTTGTCATATTGACTGTCTCTCATAATTCCTCTTTCAGCTTCTCTCTTCTACAGTCAATAACAGATGAAGGAGGTTTTACAGAACAATCAAAGAATCTCACTGATCTATGAGAAGCACTATAGATCTAAATAATGTTATTAAATGTCATTTAATTTGTGCTTTTGTCACTTACAAAGGTGACAGACCCTGTTTACGTATGTCAAGTGAACAAACAACTGGAACAAGTTTCTGGTTTTGGTTTGTCTCAGTTGAGTTTAATAACATGCTGTAGCCATCTTTTTTTCTTTTCTTTTTTTGCTGAAAACAGTCATAAAATAATATGCAGTTATTCAATATTTGTCAAATGTGTTCATCTTGTATTATGAAAACACAGGTGGAAAAAAAGATTTTAAAATACTGAAAAAAGAAAATGGCATAGCACATCTTCATAAAACTGAATGTATGATATTGTAATTGTTAAATTTTAGAGACTTGAAACTTTGAGGGCTGGTAGTACTCATACCACCTACAATGTCACCAAGACTCGCCCCGATCAGCCTGAAGGGGGCGCTACAGCGGTCAAAAGTACAAAATGTCACCCACTCAGAGTAAATGAGAAGCCTTAGCGCCAACGCCCCATGTGAATGCAGCGTGAGGCCTAGGCTCAAGTGTCTTACATTGTTAAATCCTTGGCTCAACGCGGACAAGATGCTTGCCTCGGATTTGCTAAATTTTTGGGTATTTTGAATTGTTTTGAAAAACCTACTTTTGCGAACTAGTCCTAGGTTTTTCACCTGATCGGAACCAAACCAGTGCATAAAGATTCTCTGGAGTCTGACTATCAAACGTTATCAAAAAAAGTAAAACATTTTTATTCACAGTCGCTAAGGGGTGTTAAAACGTTCGAAGTGGGTGGGGCCACTTTTACTAAAATGGCAATAACTTGTGAACAGAATGAGACATTTTCACCAAACTCGGAACACCTGTCTATGGGCTCAATCTTTGGTCACAGTAAAAAAAAAAAATTGTGGCGATTGGCCACTTGGTGGTGCTATAACAGGACAAAAACATGAAAAAGGCTATAACTACTTCACCGTTAGTCCGATTGACTTGAAAATTAGTGAGCAGTGTCTTCGTCCAAGGGGCTACGACTGTCTATGAGGACATTGTCGCGTCTCGAAAAACAAGTCCGTCGTCAGCCACTGAATTTTGAGCAGCTATCAGACAAGGTTTGGAGGCAGATCAGAACGAAACACGCTGGGCCTGTTTGACTCATGGCCCAAGAAGCCTGTGAGAAATTCGAAAGAAACCGGCCACCGGGGGCGTCTTCATATTTTTCACGTGCGGCCTTAAAACACTTGAACCCCAATATTTGCAGCTTGCAGCTATATATATTTTTTTTTTAAGACTTAAATACTGTCTTTAAAATATAGCATTATTTAAAGCATCCATTATTAATATAAGGTTGATCAGGCTTGTAAAGGAAATCTCAACCACAGAAAATGTTTGAAGCAATAATGTTACAATAGAAACTTTTATTATAGAAAATAAGTGTATCTCATTGTCATGGAGCCTGTCATACCCTCAACACCAGACCTCTCAGCTCCACCCACACAATTATTATTATTATGATTCTGTGCTAATTTAATCCAATATTTGATGTTTTTAACAATGCTGTAGATTTAAGTAGAAAATGAGAATTGCTAAAATTATTGAATATATTTTAAAACAAAGGTCTTGTTAATGATTTTCAGTTTTGTTAAAGGTAATTAAAGCAACAGTTTTTCAATAACGGAAGAATATGTAAAACTAAAGTATGGTATTTGGACTGGCACCCGGTTTACGTGTGCACACCCTGGGGTGAAGAGCTCTCGCATGCTTATATTGGGTTTAAATGCACCGATGACACATGAAGCCGGTACTAAGTAGGCCTACTTGGCCCCCACTGCCAGGGTGTGGTGGGTGGGTGCATCAGGGGCCAAGAGGGTCCCGACTTGTCTGTGGTGTGGGTCAGGGGCTGTGACACTGATTGACAAAAGGGGTGGACATTATCTCTAATATCATTATTTTAAACCCGTTTAATTTTAATAGTTAATCCCTGTTATGATCTATGTCAACAATGTGATCTGTCTATGTGATATCAGAGCAAATTTCCTTTAAATTATTTCATAGTATTATAAAACATTTCACTCCAAGCTACAAAGCAATGGTGCAACTCACAGAAGTTGTACAGTATGACCCTAGTGTTGTTGTCTTGGTAACAAACACTTCAATATGAATTCTGGTTCCATTCATACAAAGTCTTTTCAAGACCAAATACACAAACTTAAGATATGTTGAATAATTTGAAAAAGGCCTACCCCGTTCATATAACAGATACATATTGCCAAAAGTATTGGGACACCCCTCCAAATCATTGAATTCAGGTGTTCCAATCACTTCCATGGCTACAGGTGTATAAAATCAAGCACCTAGGCATGCAGACTGCTTCTACAAACATTTGTGAAAGAATGGGTCGCTCTCAGGAACTCAGTGAATTCAAGCGTGGTACCGTGATAGGTTGCTACCTGTGCAATGAGTCCATTCGTGAAATTTCCTCACTACTAAATATTCCACGGTCAACTGTTAGTGGTATCATAACAAAGTGGAACAATTGGGAACAACAGCAACTCAGCCACAAAGTGGTAGGCCACGTAAAATCACAGAGTGTGGTCAGTGCATGCTGAGGCGCACCGTGCGCAGAAGTCGCCAAAATTCTGCAGAGTCAATAGCTACAGACCTCCAAACTTCATGTGGCCTTCAGATTAGCTCAAGAACAGTGTGTAGAGAGCTTCATGGAATGGGTTTTCATGGCCGAGCAGCTGCATCCAAGCCTTACATCACCAAGTGCAATGCAAAGCGTCAGATGCAGGTGTAAAGCACGCCGCCACTGGACTCTAGAGCAGTGGAGACGTGTTCTCTGGAGTGACGAATCACACTTCTCTGTCTAGCAATGCGATGGACGAGTCTGGGTTTGGTGGTTGCCAGGAGAATGGTACTTGCCTGACTGCATTGTGCCAAGTGTAAAGTTTGGTGGAGGGGGGATTATAGTGTGGGGTTGTTTTTCAGGGGTTGGGCTTGGCCTCTTAGTTCCAGTGAAAGGAACTCTTAATACTTCAGCATACCAAGACATTTTGGACAATTTCATGCTCCCAACTTTGTGGGAACAGTTTGGGGATGGCCCCTTCCTGTTCCAACATGACTGCGCACCAGTGCACAAAGCAAGGTCCATAAAGACATGGATGAGCGAGTTTGGTGTGGAAGAACTTGACTGGCCTGCACAGAGTCCTGACCTCAACCCGACAGAACACCTTTGGGATGAATTAGAGAGGAAACTGCAAGCCAGGCCTTCTCGCCAACATCACTGCCTGACCTCACAAATGCACTTCTAGAAGAATGGTCAAAAATCCCCATAAACACACTCCTAAACCTTGTGGAAAGCCTTTCTAGAAGAGTTGAAGCTGTTATAGCTGCAAAGGGTGGGCCAACTAAATAGTAAACCATACGGATTAAGAATGGGATGTCATTAAAGTTCATGTGCACGTAAAGGCAGGTGTCCCAAAACTTTTGGAAATATAGTATATGTTAATGTACCTAGAAAAGGAGGTATACGCAACTCTAAATTATCATGAATGACCTGCAGAGGGCAACAGAGGATAAATAATACATACAATTTTATATCCATAACGGTGTGATGCATATATTTATTCTGATCAGTGTTTGTTATGAGACTAAACAGATATTAGAAATTATATATTAGAAAATTAATCTTATAATGATAATAATAATGTGTATATTATTTTTGCACCATTATAGTTTCTTGATGCAAAACAGAAAACTATATACCAAGTTTTGCCTAAAGATGGCGCTAAACGAAAAGTGATTCATTTCTGACATCACGTCACTAAACTGCACCTGCATACCGCAAGACAAATGGCTCGTATTTTCTGAAAATAGTTTATTATTTTGTATTGGAAAATGCAATTATTTGTGTGTGTTTAAATTATGATTCTGAAATATTAGCAACATATTTAAAATGAAGTACACAATACTGGAAATTATTAATATTATAAAAATGCTGTGTTATTAAATATTGCAGATTACCAACTGATTTTCTGTTTTCTATTTTGCACAAAACATCAGTGGGCTAAAATGAAGAGAAACACGAGGCACTTCCTGATCTTTTTTTTTTTTTTTTGACAATCTTGGTGTTTATTGTAAGTATTGCATTTTAACTCACAGCTAGAATCAGAGTGCATGTTTACAAAGAATGGCCACAAGTTCATCAGGACCTCTGTCCTCCCGGACCCAGGGGTGGAAAAAGCTTAGCCTTTAACAGACCCCTTTTCCCGAGTCTCTTGAAAAAGAAAAAGAAAACAAAAAAACACAGATGCTGTTATATGGATCCGTTTAACATTTTTCTTTTCCTCAGGAGCGACTGAGATCACAGAGATGTGGGGGAGCTGATCCCAGATAGGCACCATTTCTCTTGGATGTGTCGTTGAATACGGGCCTGGGTCGGTACGGTGGCCTAAAAAGAACATGGCCCATTCTCTTCAAAAAAATAAATTAAAATAAAACAAAACAAAAAAAGCACTGGCATCTAAGTATGGGCCCTGGCTTTAAATAGTGCAGATTCATAAACCAATAAAACAACATGAATGAAAAGGAGAGAAAAAAAAAAGCAAAAGAAACANCAGGAGCTCTGAGATCACAGAGATGTGGGAGAGCTGATCCCAGACAGGCACCATTTCTCTTGGAAGTGTCGTTGAATACGGGCCTGGGTCGGTACGGTGGCCTAAAAAGAACATGGCCCATTCTCTTCAAAAAAATAAATTAAAATAAAACAAAACAAAAAAAAGCACTGGCATCTAAGTATGGGCCCTGGCTTTAAATAGTGCAGATTCATAAACCAATAAAACAATATGAATGAAAAGGAGAGAAAAAAAAAAGCACAAGAAACAAAAAAAGAAGCAAAGTGTCCTCTGTGGAGGACGACGATGGAGGTTCTCGTCTGTGGTTTGGCCTGGTGTTGATAGAGCAACGCTTTGAATTCGGTTCCAACGTGCAAACAGTGACGTTCCTCCGCACGACCGAAACAGTTTATTCTAAACACAATGAATTTACACCCGACTAAAACAGTCAACAGGGATGAGTAGAACTACTCGACACATATGGGCTGTTCAGCAGCCAAAAGCATTTGGTTGATGCTGGATCGGGACACTAGCAGATGTCCGTGCTGCTCTATCACGATTACAAATTAGACTTGGCTTTAATATGCACAAAAAAGCAGCTCTGCATTTGGGAAAGAACAATAAAATAAAAATAATACATCACAGATGGAGTGGATTTGCGGTTTAGAACAGAACTAGGGAACAGAACTGGGAGGGGAATGCCATCATAGATTTGACTGGCAAAATAAGTTAACCTTTTTACCTCTGATTTCGGATCAAGGAAAGAAAATAAATACGACTTGAGGAAAGTTAAAGTCTGAATGCTTCTTTTCACACAAAATAAAGAGAAAAAGATGAATTTAACATACAGTACAGCGGGAAGAAAGAGCTTGAAGCGCTTCGTGCCGAGTTTGGAGGCTTTCACACTGGGCAGGTTTGCTGCGGTCCGAGTCCGATTTTGTTCCCAGTTTTGGTTTCACACTTAATTCTAGCATTTGCGATCATCGTACGTCATCACAAATGTGCACGGTGCATTATAGGGTCAATATGTAGTTTTTTTATTCGTTTGGTCCAATTATGCGCACCAGAGTGAAGGACGCTTGGGTTTACTGTAGGTGTGTCGCAAGAAGGCGGCTTTCTGCTGCTTGCAAACGGACACTTTTGAGGAGACAGTGGATTGCGAACCATTCATTTGCCGCTCCAATTGCACTCACTCACTTGTATCCATGGTAAATCATCAATAATGTCATCCCTTGCATGCATTTTGTTTAACTAATGACTTTGCCATCGGCTAAACTGCATGCGCTGGTTACTCTGCTTCCTGAACAAGTGCGCACCCAAGTCCAAGTTGCATTCACATTCATGCGTATCGCACCAGTTCCAGTGTAACTGAACTCAGAGCACCTCCTACAGGTAGTCTCGGGTTCAGTACCCCGGTGTGCTCAGGGGTCCGCATGATAGCTTTCGCATTACCAATTTTTCATGTGAACCGTGTCCCGTTTTGAACTGAACTGCCAGTGTGAAAGCACCATTTGAAAGCGCCGCTCACTCCACATCCACAGCACACGATACAAGTAGTGGAATGCCTTTCAGCTATAAAACAATAAATAATGAGCGCCACTCAGAGTTAGCATACCTTCTACAGAGGTCCACGCCTTGGCGTCCCACGACCACTGCCTCTTGTGTGATGTCCGATTTTAGTACTTCAGCGTGTTGTTTTTCTTCTCGTTGTTTAGTTTTAAAGAAAGTCATAAAATTCCTTGGGCAGCCAAAGAATTGAAACTATTTATGTTTCATCCAGCATAATGAA
>RJVU01053127.1:13650690-13683190 GCA_003731715.1 Anabarilius grahami | reverse complement strand
CAGGAAGCGGTGTGTTCTTTTTAAGGTGTAGTGGCTGTTTAAATGTGTGGATGTTAATAATGTGAATATCTTAGGTGTAATCCTTTACACCTTACATACATACCAAAATATGCATTTTGGCTTGTGGTTGATGACAGATTCAGATCAGAAACATATATAAAGCTAATACATATGTGATATAGACTAATAAAATTAGTCATGTGATCCCAACATTTTGGCCCCCGACTTGTATCGACTTGATTCATGTGAAATAAAACAGCTTGTATTTGGCTACTGATCACCTTATGAGGCAGAGATATTCTTATTTGTGATGCTAAAGGCTACTTATAATCATCATTGTGATAATAAATACACACGTTTATGGAAAATACCAGAGACTGCTTGAGGAACGTAGACAACTCATATATGATTATAATTATTTATATGTATATATTATTTGTTTAATACCCAGTATTTATTTGGTTTAATGTTTTACCTGTCTCTTCCCTGTGCCTTTGTTAATACAAGACTAATGCATCCACAAATCTGTCACACACTCCGGTTAACTCGTATAACTAATAACTCCTGTTTTCTTCTCATGAGCTCCCTCTGATGCTCTGGCTGAAAGGATAACAGTATAGAGACGGAGAGGTAGCTCAAACCTCCTCAAATTGCAATCAGAAAGAAATGCTCAGAGTTGTTTTGTACAATGGTAAAAACCAGTTTGATTGAGAAAGATTGATGACACAAATTGATAAATTACTGTTGCTGTAACATTTTTTATTGTAAAACATTGGTGAAATATTGATGTTGGAATCTTAAGTCTTTAAGTAGAGACCAAACGTACACTTCTGTCATGTTCAGTTTTCAGTCAGCTGGTGAAATGGTGTGACATTGTTCTTTGGAGGTGTGTTAAGGGCGGGTTTTAGGGTAGCATTGTTGGGGTACTGGCCGGATAGTGGAAATGCAACTTGATTTTGGCCTCGGTGCTTTAGGTGCAAGGCTATTGGCCCCGCCCGGCACGTTGTTAGCCCTGGCTCGCACGGGCCCGGCAGTGGAAAAGCAGCTGATGTGTCAAGAGTATGTGTGTAAACCACTAAGCCACAGATCTGACATAATTTGCTTAATTTAGGAGCATCAGACCACAATGGGAGCACTTCACAAGTGTCTTTACCTTTATGTGTGCTTTGGCCTTGTTGAGCAGTCCCAGAGTGGTGTGACGGGTGCAGTCTTGTCCCAGCGGGATGAGAGCCTTCAATCGCTCCAGACACAAACGAAGGTGGGCTCGTCTGAAACATGACAAAAAAGAATGGTCAGCCTCATTCACACATGCAAACGCCCTGAAACAATGCAATGAACTTGCTGTGCGTGTGTGGTTTGGCCAAAAGCTTACAAGACAACACCTCATTATCTACCTTAAACACAAAGCACGCACACACACCCACACCTGCCACTGACTACTTGAAGATTATATTCTAGGAAATCAAACTGCTCAAGGTTGTAATCGTCTCCTTTCTGACATAGAGGTGAGTTGCAGAATTCACTCCATACATCCAACGGGGTTATTTCAATAGTCTGCTTCAGTGTTGTGATAAACCTATCGATCTGCTGTAAGCTAGTCCTGCAGTGCTCTGAAACCCTCCACCTCCCCCAGCTCCACCTGTTTAGAACCGTTATGAGATTTATGTATGTTTATTCATGCAGCAGCAGCATAACAGATATAGTCCTCCAAGCCCAAATACATTAACACTGCCATTTTAATTAACATGCTTAAACTATTTTGAGAGTTGTCATTACTGAACTGAATATAAAATATAAAAAACTTCTCATAAGTAAACATTTCTCATTTCCATGTAGTTTAAGTTGAAGTACTAAAACTTAATAAAAATTATACACATAATAAAATGAGAAAAACAATAAAATTACTAAAGCTTTAACTATAATTAAAACAAAAACAGAAAACATCAAAATAAACATACAAATTATTAACAAAAACTATAATAACTTTTAAGATACTAAAATAATATTGATGTCCAACACCCCTTCATAAAATACAAGCTGATGCTCTGTCTACATTTTACGAGCGCACACGGGCATGAGTGTGCTTGCGTATAGGTGATCGGTATCAGTGAGCATCTCTCTAATTGTGTTATTGAGGCTTTTCAACTCTAATCCCGTTTGCATTCCTCCTTATCGGCAATGAAGATGGCTGCTCTCTTTCTTTCACATACACACTGTATGGCCTGCGACAATGGCGGTAGATTTATCACAAGCCTTATCGCCATGACTGAGCACCACCGAGAGGGCACTGTTATCAGGACAGCAGTCTTACACACATACGCACACACACGTAGACGTTCCACTGTCTGCCTTCAGTCTCTGTGGACATTGATTGATCAACCTAGTGCATTAATGGCTATAGGTGGCAGACTAGTATTTTAGACTTATTTGTAGTGCGTACAAATTACTGCACCAGGCCTCCAGTTCATCTACACCGATTTTGCCCGACAATCCCATTAGCACGGCAACCACATGTAACCCAAATATCTTTCAAATACTTCTCACGCTATCCCCCATATCATCTGTCTCCAGACATAATGGGCGTCACTTCACACACACAAGCAGTGCTTACTGGGAAGGCTGTATATATATAAATGTGTTTGCTTTGGTCTGTGTGTGTGGCATTATAAATGACTTCACTTCAGTCACCAGACAGAGACCGTGTCAAACAACAATCACTAAGTTCGTCATCTCGAAGGCAAAGTGAAAAACAACATCTTTAAAAGACCCAATTTATGACATCATGCACTTTAGATTCTGCGATTCCAAAAAAGACCCACTGCATAACGCAAGAAAACAAAACTGAAACAAAGCAAAAACACGCGTACACAACAGCTAGACGTCAAATGGTCTATTTAAACATAGGTGTGTTTCCTGTGTGATTCCGTTACTATGAATTACCTGCAGTGTGAATTACACAGCAAGGTTATGTAACGGATGAACTTTATCACATTAGCTTTGTAAAAATTAAAAGTTTGCTTCCCACATAGGCAGCTGCCTTTTAAGGTGGCATCCTAAATCTCAAAATAAAGGTTCTTTATGTGCATCTATGGCTCCATGAAGAACCTTTAAAATCCATGGACCCTCTTCATTCCACAAAAGGTTTTTTTAACAGAGGAAAAGGATTGAAATGTTCTTTCCGAAGAAGAATCACTGAAAAGTTTTTTTTTTTTCTTTTGGGAACCAAAAATGGTTCTTCTATGGCATTGCTAAGGCTATGTCCACAATGAAAACGGTAAATCGTGGGTGTGCAGAATCTGTGCTTCAAAGCTGTAAGCTGAGTGTATTCTTCTGGTCAAGATCTGGCTCTGGTAAACACGCTGAATTTTACACTCCTCTGCATTAGTCATATAGAGAACTCTCTACAACTCAGTTTAATAATAACTCAAATCAAACATGCCCCTTATGGTTCAGTATGTTCAGACATGCTCTCTCTTACACCCTGAGCAAGAATCTTATTATGACAAAACATCTCCACATGCTCTTTAAATGACTCATAAAAATAAACACATAGGTTGTCACGATCATGAAATGTTTGTTTGCATTTAACTATACAAACAATGTCTGTTGCATTGCATTGATATTACTTGCATTGTAATATAAACATAGATCTTTATTTCTTTTTTTACACTGGGAAATAATAAAATTACGATTTTAAGTAAATACAGCACATTGTAAAATAACATGAATGTTAGACACATATGGATGGAATGTGAATATGGACAACAGTAAGACAAGTGAAACATTATATAGTGTGAATGTGGCCCTCTAGTGTGGTGGGAGAGTTTATTAGGGGGTGAAAACACATGCTTGCCCCAGATTTGGCATGGTTTATTGGTAAATAATGAATGGAGTTGGCATAATGTCATGGGCTTGACATGGTAATAACTAAAGTCTAGGTCAAGAGAGGGACATAATTCTAACACATTCTCAAATTGTAATCTGCATTAAGAACACAAAAATCTACATATTTTCTCCCACAGAGCGCATGGGGAAAAAAAAGAAAGGTGCATATTATGTGTAGGCTTGGCCATTTGCCAACTATACATATATACTTGTGTATAAACATAGCTTGCTTCATCCACTGCAAGGAAATCTCACGTTTTCCCACGCAGAATCAGCACCTCTGTCTGCACAGCAAACATAAATCCGCACAGCCCTGCACTGATAAGAAATGCAAGAAATGGAGGTTCCATACAGCAATGCATGCAGTCTACGAAAGGCAGGGTTTTCCTACAGATTTCCCTTTGATAGTGTGTTTTATCTAATGCCTCACATGATGCCTTTGGAGCGTTAGGTCACATGGCTGGGTTATTGCACACCAGTGCACAGATTATAGAGCGAGAACAGGCTCTGAGTTCTCAAGCCCTAGTTTGGATCGGATCAATACAGTGGGACTGACAGCTTCATCTGGGTTACCAGCTTGTTTAAGCCTTGTTTTATTTAAAGGTTTGGCCCCATGCTTCTGTCATGATGTCACAATGAGTGAGCGTCAGAAGTGTTCCCATCATATCAGTAATAGTCCCGAGCTCTCAAACAGCTCTCAGATTAAATGAGAGCGGTATCCTCCCCCACCACGTAAACACACACAGGTGGGAGGCCATTATTGCTGCTAGTATTCCATTCGCGTGTAATCTGTCCGAAAACTGGACGAAAAGCTATGTTAGCATGACATTAAAAAGATGTACCAACCTAAAAGCAACATACACTCATGCTGGGAATAAAAGCAACCTTTAAATGTGGGCAGAGAGCGAGGGAGGGAGAAGGAGGGAGAGATGGTTACAGATGTAAAGTTAGAAGGTGGGGGTAGTCAGGATGGAGAGAATGAAAAGGAGATGAATAAAGAGAGAGATAGTGGTGGAAATACAGTACAGACAGACACTGTGACGGCACTCTATGTAAACATGCTCACAAACAAAGAAGCCTTTGAGCCGTGCATGGGGTGAACCAATGACAGCTTACTGTATGACACACAAAGGGGGGTGGGTGTGCAAAAATACATTTTTTCAAAATCAACTAGTGGGTGGGTTGCGTAAATATCTGCTTGACTGACTAGTAGTCAACATCAACAGAGCACAACGTAATGGAATGGGCTGCAAGGGTTTCAAAAATGATTTTTAAGAGTTGGACTATTTTTAACTTTTTGCAATTCTTGTGGTGGGATACTCAAACTCTGCGAGATGCATTGCAATGGCCAAAGTCAACCTTCTGTACATGTAAGGTTGTTGCAAAGTTACTTTAAATGAGTTTAATTTAAAGAAAACTTTTCTATTAACTATTAAAGGTTTAGTTCACCCAAAAACAAAAATTCTGTCATTAATTACTCACCCTCTTGTCGTTCCACACCCGCAAGTCATTTTCGGAACACAATTTAAGATATTTTTGATGAACTCCGAGAGCTCTATGACTCCTCAATAGACAGCAAGTTAACAACCACTGTCAAAGTCCAGAAAGGTACTAAAGACATTGTTAAAATAGTCCACGTGACTACAGTGGTTCAACCTTAATTTTATAAAGCGTCGAGAATAATTTTTGTGCGCAAAAAAAATATAAAAATAATTACTTTATTCAACAATATCTTCTCTTCTGTGTCATTCTTTTATGCTGTTTACGTTCAGCGCTTCCAGGTTCCACGTCAGAACATCGGCTCAGTATTGGCAGACGCTGTTTGAATTAATTAATGACAGAATTTTCATTTTTGGGTGAACTAACCCTTTAACAAACTGTCTAACAAACTAAGGCAAAGCATGCTAATTATAGAACTATCACAAAAATATAAAAACTAAAAACAAATGAAATACGTGGATAAACTAGTCATACTTCCAATCGTCTAGTCGGTTGTTGAGCAACTAGCTGAACATTGGGACCCATCCCTATTAGGGGGAGACCGCTGTTGCACCCCTGATAAAACACATGTACATAAACACACTACTGGCAGAGTGATGGCTACAGACCATAGGGAAATAAAGAAGCACATACAAACTCAGACAGTAACAGCTGTGGAGGAGCAAGGCCCGCTCTGGCCCATCAGTAACACATGGATTATTTCACACGTGCTGAGCTGTAATCTGCTCCACACAGCCCAGACCAGCAGACCCCACTCACATGAGTTTATGTGTGTAGTCATGTGATTGCTTCCCCCACCCTTAAAGCTCCTGCAGATGGCCATGTGCATGACAAACACAGATTCTCTATTACGTGTATTTCAATTGGCCAGAACGTTATGGACACTTTGGTTAATCTAATAAACGTGAGGTGATCCTAAAAACAAACGGGATGAAATCAGAAAACAGAAACGTCACCAGATGTTTGGATGACACCACTCTCTCTCTCTCTCAGAAAATCCACTCAATCCACTTTACTTCCACAGAAGGATGCCTAATCCAAACACAAAAAATAAACACAGCGGTGGTGGAACAGCCATAGGACTCTTCCGTAATCAGATCAAAGGCCATGACACACAAAGAAAGGGTGCAGATCACTGTGGCTGGTTATGATTGGATGACCTTCAGGGGCTCCACCAATTGGATAGGTGGATAGTGTGGCTTTGTTCAGCTTGCCATGATGATTCCATAGGCCAAGCAGAACTCAATATATGACACTCTGTGGCAGGCCACAGGGCCACAACCATCATATACATTGAGAAGGACACATCACCCCAATATTTCAATAAGTAGTTTGCCCAATGATGGGTTTTTCATTCACCAGTCATTAAGCAATTACATTTGTTCCCTGCCCCAATCTTGGGTGTTTGGTTACAACCTTGACAGGTATGCAAATGGTCATACTTTGACACAAATGTATAAACAAACCATAAAAACTTCATTATCAGGTTTTAAGGGTGTTGCTGATGACATCCAACTGATTATGCCACTTAGAAATGTTACTTGCTTTTAGATTTCAGCCTGTAATTCAAGAATTTGCTTGTTTTAATCAGGAGGAGTCTAAAAATGTTGGGTGTTGTTGTATAGCAAGGTTCACGGTGCCATCAAGGATGTAGGTCTGCTTGTGTGCTGTTTCTGCAACATTACCCACCAGTAGCCATGCGTGTTGTATTTTAAGGGACACTGGGTATCTTTATGCAATGAAACACAGTGTTCTTTTACAGAACACAGTAAATGTGGGGCAAGGCAGAGCATTAGTGGCCTCCGAATCTCAAATGTCCTCTGCTATACCCTTCCAACAGAACTTGAAGACTGCCACAGGGTGTGTGTCTTTCCTGACTCACCCAAAACACCCAGAGCTTTGTCAACCTTCCATAGCATGAGTGTGCGTCTACCGTGTGCGTTGCAAACATGCCCTGGCACGTGTACGAGTCTGCATTGCTTACTTGACCAAAGATCACACTTCCTAAGCTGCTTTTGCTGGCCAAGAAAAGCTTACAAGGCATCAGGTCAGCGAGAACAGCCAGTTCTGGCTTCCCTTCCAGAGGGTTTCCGGAATTCCCAGGGGAAGCAGAATGTTCTGACTCCAGCTTCCTCTGAACTGCCTTAGAACACAGGGAGGACAACACATAAGGTCATCGGCAGCAAGTTCTTGAGGAGTACACCTTGACTGCGGATGACGTCTTATCTTCTACGTACACTTTATTTCTCATGATTCTCTTTGTGGGTGGAAGATTGTTGTAGCCAATCAGCCCGAGCTCCCCTACGTTCTGAAAAGATCTTTTCTTAGGGCCGTTGGTCTATTTTCAGTAAGCCAGCTTGGCAGCTTTATTCCTGAGCCTTTGCATTCTGACTGTCAAACACACCACGGCCCACACAACCACGACAACGTGCTTAACACTCAAACAAACACCCTCACTTGCATATACCCAATAATTAACAACCACATAACACCCATAATTGGAAATGAAATCAGTGATTTCAGTTCAGTTCGACATCTTCCTTAGCCCATAATACATTCTGACATCCGAACTCTGCAACCTAACCCAAGTTTAGGAAGTTGAGGCTCACCGCATTTGTTCAAAGGCATCATAAGATCAAACAGCGGCATGCTTGTATGAACACACATGTTATCTGTATATGTGTCGCGGCTTGTGAGAAGCCGGAATGCGGTCACAAGGCTTTTATCTCCTTCCTCTTCCTTTCTGACATTCAAAAACACTATGAGCTATCTCACATGTTCATCAAACAGAAAGTGTATGTGATGCCTGACACGAAATGGCTACCGCTTGCCACTCGGGACTGCAGTAAGGCTTTGGCAAGCAGGAAACTGTCCTCTTGTGCTTCCGTATGGGCCGCCCAAGACGCTTGACGATTTCAAGGTATTGTGGTGTATCACAAGCTAGAAGGGATGTTAGGGTTATTAGTTAAAATAAAATAAGGATATTATGTAAAATAACAATTATGGGTGTCCAATCTATGAGAACAGTAATAGATAGAATATTAATGTTGAGTCAGGGGAAATATGGTTTAATGCTGGGTGTGGCTGCTCATCATTATGTGTTGTGTAATATTTGTTTGTGCTGACACTAAAGGCTGTCCAACAAGCCCTGGCATCTTTATCTGCCCCAAACCCATACAACCCCATGTCGGCACAGTGACAACCCTTCAAATGTGTTGACTTTATCTGAGAAACACAGCTGGTCTGGGAGGAGATGAGACTATTTTCAAGCACACATACATATGGTGTATTTTTAAATTATTTGAACTAAAACCAATAAGTCCACCAATAAGTCTCTGTCCACTTTGTCCAACCTTGAACATGTTTTCTGTCTCACCCATGTTCCATCCAAAATGGCTGGCAAGCAAATTCACATGACACTCCATGAGTAGGCAGTGCTTAAGGCAAGTTAATAGAGCTCCAGGTTTTCAGATAAAAGGGTCACAAAGGAGTTCCTGCTCGTCTAGACAAGAGTTATTTTGAGTCTTTGAAGTGGAGACTCCAGTATTCGCGTGCAAAGTGCCTAAACAGAAGGCCCCGCACTGCCGGTGCCGAACGCCTATCAGATAAGAACTCGTGAGACTAGAACATACAGTCCATCGTCTGTAAACACACATGCATTATGCTCACGCCACACATGGGTGGTGATTTCAAAGAAAAACTCCACCCATGGGTTTGGGACATTTCAAAGAAATAACACTTGTATTCTCTTAATAATGTACACCTACCACAACAGCTAGCTTCCTTCTGTGAATTTTCTTCCTATTATGCAACTTACATTGTGAAAGAAAGGACATATGATTGCGTCTCTTGTTTCTGTTGTCTCCCTGCACTCTGGCTAGTCATCTGAAACTGTGGCTGCAGTAGTTGTTTAGGACCGAGGGGCAGGCGAGCCAGGAGGAGAGGGAATGCCCTTAGATTAGCAGAATTGGGTCACCACTTACTTTCACTTTTATTTACCTGTTGCTGCAGGGACAAGCTGAGGACAATTGTAGGACTATTCTTCAGCTTCCTGATAGCCTTATGTAATGCAATTTAAATTTTTTCATATTTTATGAATTTTAAAATTCACAAAATTCACTTTTCAATTTGGTCTTTCATTTACAAGACAACAGCGTTTTGGGGGCCTGAAAACAATTTTGAAAATGATACTGTTATCATCTCCATTTAGACACCAAAAATGCAAATTTGTGAAAATTGTGATGTCATGTGTATGCATATTATGTGTTCAGTCTATAGGCACAAAATGTTTCTTTACAAAGTGACATTGCCAACTACTGGCCTGGCATGTATAACACAGCGTTTTTAGTCATTTTTGAGGATCTTTTGACAAAGTTGTCGTCTGTACACGAAAAAAGCAAAGGAAAAACTTCTGTTTTTACTACATTGTTGTCGTATAGACATACCCTAAGAATCTAGTTCCTGAACAGCCACAGCCCTACAGAGTTTACCTTCAACCTTATTAAATGTACCTGATCCAGCTAATTAAGTCCTTCAGGCTTAATTGAAACCTACAGGTTTGTGTGTCGGAGCAGGGTTGGAACTTAACTCTGTAGGACTGTGGCCCTCCAGGAGCTGAGATTGACACCCCTGATCTAAAGCAATTTTCTCATATTGGGGCCCAAATATAAATATAATATCGTATCACAGCTCCTTGCAGATTCTCACCTTTTTTCTAATCGTTTTTATCTATTTGTAGTCATGTGGTCAATTAGTGCACAAGTTTGATTCGTGGTGCTCATGAGGCTAGTGCAATTTTAAAGCGTTAGTTCACCCAAAAATGAAAATTCTGTCATTAATTACTCACCCTCATGTTGTTCCACACCCGTAAGACATTTCATTCATCTTCGGAACACAAATTAAGATATTTTTGATGAAATACACAGATATTGTTAAAATAGTCCATGTGACAACAGTCGTTCAACCTTAATTTTATGAAGTGACGAGAATACTTTTTGTGTGTAAAAACAAAACAAAAATAATGACTTTATTCAACAATTTCTTCTCTTCCCTGTCAGTCTCCTATGCTGTTCACATAGTACACACAGTGCAGCGCTTCCGGGTTCTACGCCAGAACTCCGACCCTGTATTGGACCCTGTATTGCACTGTGTTTACAACGTGAACAGCGTAGGAGACTACGCTGTAGGAGAACGAAGAAGGCCTTACGGGTGTGGAACAACATGAGGGCGAGTAATTAATGACACAAATTTCATTTTTGGGTGAACTAACCCTTTAAGTCTGGCTTGTGATATTCTCAGTCATTGCCTGTGTTCTCACTATTATACTATCAAGGCTAATTCACAATGAACCGTCAGACGGCGACAATCACCAGATTACAGTACGTCACTTCTCAGACATTCCACGACCCGACAAACACAGACTAAACATGTTCAATCAGTGTAAATATGCACGGAGCAATGACAACAAGCACCTACAGGGTTAACACAGTGATTCAACAAAACCTGAAGAACATATTTGTTGATGTCTGTCGGTGCAACAGGAATTGGCCTTAAAATGAAAAAAAAAATGAAAATGTAATAATCGTACTTACCGATTTTTCTCCAACTCATTGTGTGTGGACCTATAAAACAAACCAGAAGCAATGAATGAGCAAACTTCAACTTGTTTGTGAGTCTGAGGAAGTAAGTGCACTAAAGGTATTTATCACAACCCTCATCATAAATACAAGCTAATTTCTCTAAATAAACATCAGCTCTCATCGTGAGACCAGGGAACATGCAAAAGGAAAAAAGCTTGGCCGCTCATAAAGAACAAGACTATACGTCATTTGAGGGTTCCAATGGATTTACTAATTAATCTTTATTGGAGGGTTGAACCAGCTCCCCCATCATAACCAATCCAGTGGCTTCAGAGGGAATTATAAAGGCTCCTCTAAATGACCCACATGTCACTGCAACTCTTTGTTTGCAGCAAAAAGACAGAGAAATTAAGTGTGCAGAGCAGAGAAAGCGAGCACAATGACCAGCCTATATGCGAGCACGTGAGAGAGCTCTCCTCTTCGTACAATGAGTGAGTGCCAGTGGACGCTCTCTCTCTCGCCCTCTCTGAGAGCACGAGTCAGTGTTATGTTAATAATGTAAAGTGAATCAGCCGTCCCCCTAAGAGGCTCTTTGTGTGGCAACACGCTGAAAGCTTTTCCAAAGCTCTAAATGGCCGGCCAAACTGATGCATGGCAATGCCATTGCAGGAGCAGCAAGACGTGGCTGCAGCGAGGGCCTACTTCTCCGTGAGTCATGTGACCACTTCTCTTTATTGGCAACTATTAATACCAAGAGCATATTTTCTGGCATCCTGTATCTGACCTTATGGTATTGCCGCTTCACACGGGAGGATGCTTGTGAGCTCAGTGGGGAGGAGGAATGGAGCGAGGGAGGAAAAGACATGAAAAAAAAAACATTAACAGTATGACTCTGTTTTCACAGTCTTAATTTTGTGTGATACGAAAATATTTACACATATACTGTGTAAATATGAGGGAATTTTTTGTATTTTTCACAGGTGTTTGAATTACGCGTTGCATTGTGTCCGTAAACTTAAGAGATAATTTTTTTCTTATAGCGTATATACTGTTGTATTTGTAATTATTATTCACAGCACAAGTGTAACAAACTTGTTTTAATGCACAAAATTATGGATTGCCCAAGGCAGATAAAACAAACAAAAATGAGGATGCCCAACACAGTTTGTTTTTAACATATGTGGAAAATATTTTTCCCCCACTATCTTTCCACCATGTCCATTTTAAGTGAAGCGGCCTGAATGAACTCTCCTCGGGTCAGTCTACTGAATCACCTACACACAGGCATGCCAGATGATCAGATAGTGTTTCCTTTACATTCCCTCCATCAGTGCTCGCTTTGTGTACAGTAACACAGACCTGAGATCAGTCATCAAGATGTCTGATACTTAGAAATGAAGTGAAACTAAACAAAACCTGGAAAAATGCCTACAGAAACAGAAATTTGGAGCATCTCTAAACCTAGTGAAGTACCTACCCACAGCATTTTAGGCATCATGAAACATGAGTTGCCTCCTATATCCATTAATAAACAAGAGTGAACTGCCAAGTCAGTTGGCATTTATTGCCATTTGGGCATCTCAAAACTAGTAAATCATCTACCAAAGTAACATTGTTGGCATCATAGTGATGCACCATTTTTGTGATGTCTTCTAATAGACAATTTAAATGCCTGTTACTGTATTTCGATTTGTTTCTTTCAATAAATTGACACTTAGTGGAAAAGGACTGGGGATAATTTTCCAAAACATGTTTTAGAAGGAGAACGTGGAATGATCATTTAATAAAGAGAGTATAGCCTTTTAAATGAATTATGCCTGCATTATACTGAGTTGGCATTTTTGGCCACTACAAAACCTAGTAAGCGGACTACCTAGATTTTATTTTATTTTATTTATTTATTTATTTTCTCTCAAAAGCTAGTAAACCGTCTACCAAATTAATGTATTTTTTATTTTATCTTATTTATTTATGTATTTATGGGTTTGTTTGTTTGTTTTTGCATCATAGTCGCGTGCACGATTTTCAGTATTCAATAAAAGGCGGATTAAAAAGCCTGTTACTACTTTTTCGATTTGTTTCTTTCATTAAATCGACATTTAGCGGGATAGGACCGATGATAATTTTCCAAAACATGTTTTAGAAGGAGAATAACGTGGAAAGATCATTTAATAAAGACGCCTCAGGCTGTTCACCTTGGCAGCCTGAAAACAACAGTTGCTGTAAATAAGAGCCGTGTGTTCAAGGGTCCGTGATCAAATTAAAATACTTTTCTCTTGATAAACAGTGCAAAAACTAATTTGGTTGTTTTTCTTCAACGGAATATTTGGCAGATATTAAGCGATTACGGGTCAAAATAAACCGAAAATGTCCACATTACAGACTTTCGGTTTAAACAAAACGAAACCCCATGGCGCCCAAAGGCGAAAACAGGACGTGAGTTTTCGCACGCTCCCTAACCTCAGAGCTGCAGCAGTCCCGTTTGACAATCAGCTGATGAGAGTTCCCCTCCCCCAAAACATCTCAAGAAACATAATAATGATAATAATAATAATAATAATAAAGCACGCTGCAATGCCTATTTGTTTAAATATATGTGTACATTTAACTAAGTATAGCAAGGTCCATCAGACATAATGCATTTAAAAGTTTATACTGCTTTTAAACATGACAAAACAAACCAGAAATTAAAAGGGGTTTAAAAAGCAAATAGAAAACGCTCAAGAAAATACAGCAGCAATAATTCAAGGCCGTATAAAGCAGTCATCGGTCCTGACAGATGTCATAGCAGTGTGATTTAGTGCACACGTCTCTCCCTGGCTTTTCTCCAGCAGTTTTTCCCTACTTGTGGAAGTGGAGTCAGATCATGTGCTTACCTGTTGTGGTTGTTGTTGCACTTTTTATTTCGGAATTTCCTTTGTCTCTGGTAGCTGGAGTGCTGAATAGACGGAAAGGTCGAGGCATATCCGTGTTCACACTCTGAAAAAGACACCGCAGAAACGTGTCACACCTCTGATCGCAGAGAGTCGGTCCAAGTCCCTTTAAATACCACATACACTTCAAAACACGTTGATCTGTACGACACGACAGGTGCCATGTTGTAAAAGTGATTAATAAACATCAAATATCATGTACCTCTTTCTCTCCTTTCTATAAATTCGGCTGCTTCCAGTAACCTCTGGATATTCAGCACAGCAGTCATCGTTTGAATCAATCTAGAGATCTTTTATCTGATATGTGATCAGGATGACAGTTATCGCGTAGCATTGAATAACCCTCCGAAGATTCACTTGTTTTGTGTTTTTGTTTCTGTTTGGAGAACTGTCGACTCGAGGTATTTCCTTCACTGTTAACACGCTAGCTACCGGAAATTAAACACAAATAAAACATCCGACGCCTGAATATCAAAGTAGTAAAAGTGCTTTAGGAAAACAGTCGAATACAAAGTGTATAAAATTAATAGAAACAGGTACAAAAGAGTCCCCGAGAGCCCAGCCTACGAAGTCCCTGATGCTTGCGCTCTTTTCTCCTCCCCCAGTTTGTTTACCTACTGTTTTAACAGCTGAGAGGATAGAGACCTCGGCGCAGGGCATTATGGGAAATTGAGTCCTTCACCCAACCGGCCCTTTAACTCGGAAAGGACAATTTGATTTAAAGCCCTGCTGATACATATTAAAAGAATAACCTTGCTTAGATAGTTAAACTCTATCCTTAATATTAGTTCAATAGCTATTATTGCCGATTGGGCGCATATATACACAAATAAGACACAGTCTACCTAATGAATATTTAACATTTTCCAGCAAATAGGAGTAAAACATAAATATATAATAATCATTAATACGAAATTTGTATTCATTATTTTTCTGAATTACAACCGAAATCCAGGTTTCCTTCATAGCAGTGCAGTCTAAGCTAATAACAATATTTCAATATTCAATATTTCATGTATCCATTTATTTATGAATTCATTAGTAAGTAGCCATGTAACATGAGGGACAATATATTCTGCGTTATGTATGTTAAAGGGCATAATAACGCTGTTAATCTTTTAAAAAATTCCATTTGAATTATCTTTTCCAGTTTGGATACAGCGCACTTCAACTCCCACAACCCCTCACTTCCAGTCTCGTTTAAGCCAGGCCCAGCAACATATGACATCACAGCACCGCAGCTCTGTGATTGGCCAGAGGCAACGCCAACGCAACACGCTCTAACCGATCAGATCAGCGCAATGTGCGCCATGTGGATGTCATGTGAACACACCCCCTAGGAAACAGGAAGGCAATTTTGAGAACTCTTTTGAAGTAAATGCAGTCTGCATATAAAAATTCAGATTCCCCGTAATGATTCGGGCTTTCTTTAAATAGCAATGAATAATAATGCAAACAAATCGGGCGATCTAATGGAGCGAATTGTTTAAAGTATAATCAAATTCTATTGTTTCTAAAGTCAAGTGCTTTATATTAACCTTCTAATTATAATATTTTAGTTTCTAGTCAGAGACGATTAGTTTTATACATTTAAAATGGATAATAATAAAAACAGTAGATTTTCCCTTGAATTCTCTATCTGGACAAAGCACAATTTAATGCTCAAACAAAATCAACGTCATATGATCAAGTGCCTTTATTTGTACGATGAGTGGTATTCAATTATCATACATACACAATTATACGTGCGCAAATGAGAGTTATAAGGTGCGAAACGCTGTACCAGTAAAAGGTGACGTCAGTGTGTGTATTGTTGTGCCAGCAAATGTTATTTATTTATTTATTTACTTGTTGTTCCTCAAAAGAGAAAGAGAGAGAGAGAAAGAGGTGGCAAACAGCCTGGCATGTCTCACTGCCGAACAATGCTAGACTCTGAACTGCCCCCATGACAGTGCATGCCAGCTTGGGACAGTCAGTGTGCGATTTGGGACATTAAGTGCGTTGCAGAGGGAATTATTCACCTGTATTTTGTATGTTTGATTATATATGAACATTATAAAATCTGGCATTATATCACTTTGTGCAGTTAAAAACAGCTCTGAAATCAACCCAAACAATTTAACTATCTGCATTTGATTATGTGTATTATAAACACATGTTAAAATATGAAAAGGGCTCCTTTTACATTTTGGAAACTTGATCCTTTAAAAGCATTGTGGCTGTGCATCGCATGTCGGGGTACAATGTTCCTTGTCTACTTGGCTGATTGTTCGTTGAACTCAATCCTTTGTTGTCTGAGTCTATTGACAATGAAACAGTTTCTCTGCAATACGCAAATGAGTCAAAATCACTCATAGGTGCACTATAATTTCACTTACTTCCATCCTTCCTCTCGGCGCTCTCAATGTAACTGGCAGCCTCCAGTAAAACTTGTACATTTTTCAGGAAAGTGTTTATCATGGAAGAGTCTCTGGAGTTGAAAACGTCATTGAAAGGACAAGTAGACATCTCAAAATCTTGCTGATCCAAAGATGTTTCGGACTCCAGAAATAAGTCTTCGGTCTTCACCTCTCTTCGTTGCCTTTCACTCCTCACCATTTTGTTCCCGTGCAGCGAATATGGTTGGTATTGAAACTGTATGTGAGTTATTGTGCTGTGCTGCGCTCAGTGGATCTACAGAATAAATGAGGGGAATGTAATGGACGAGGAGATAAAACACTCATTCCCGGGTCCTAGCGCCCGCCTCGTGCTCGCCTGTCACGTCTACAATGCGACCCCCAATCAATGACGTCATTAACGTGGACCCGAGCCTTCGTAAAAAAAAAAAAAAAAAGTTTCAGATGGAAATGAAAATTGAGAGAACAGTTCATTTACTTTTAAGCAAATAAAACTTTCCTACATAACCAGAACTAAAGGCTGTTTTACATCGAAAACATAGCCTACAGAGCACATGCCTACTAAACATAAACAAATAATAAGAATGCACAATTAAATGGCAGTATGCTTTAATGTAATTTTGTAAGCCTTCAAAATGAGACAGTCAATCATCTTCCCTTAATAAACACATTTTAGAACTTTGTTTATGGGTTGTTAACTTTATTAAGCTTTATAAAGCTCAAACATGCAGGGCTTGACATTAACTTTGGCTAGTGGTTTTCCAAAGTTACTAGCCACTCAGCATTTTCACTGGCCACAATTTTTGCTGTTGGGAAATTACATTTTATATGATTAAAGATGACTTTGGCATGCTTAAATTACATTTTACTTGATTTAGAAGATTTAAAACCCTTTCGAACTTTCAAATGCAGAGTGACCACCCAAATCAAGACTACATTGTATATCAGCTGTAATGTACAGGTGGGCAAGGGGTGGGCAATATGAGCATAGGCTAATATGAGAAATTTTAAGTTTGTTAATTTTAAGTTATTTTAAGTTTAAGTTATTTGGGCTGTATAAAAGAACAAAGAAGCAAATTACAAAAACAATAGTAAATTTAATAGTAAATAGTAAAATCTTTTTTCAGATACGTTATTGAACATGTATACATTTATTTAACATCTTGTGCTGTTTGATTGACATTAATGACAGACAGGTATTGGACATAATATACCAGTTTTTACCCACCTGTTTACATCCACGTAAGCCATAACCGACTGTATTCACGCGAGATACTCCACACGATGGGCATTTTGACATCTGTGCGAGCGTGTATTTGACTATTCAGGCGCAAGGAGAACTGATCACGCGCGACAGAGAGAAAGAGAGCGCTTCTGTTGTGTGTCATTCAGCGCGATTCCGCCAATCCCGCCTCCACTAACAGCAAGTTAATTGATAAAGAATTGTAATTGAATTGTAATTTTGTGATACGACGATCTTTGCATTTCATTTGGCTGTAAGCTGAAATTAATGCTGCGTTCCAGGCAGGTTTTTGAGCCCGTAAGTCACGACTTCAAATCACGACTCACGACTTTGTAGGTTCCAGGAAAGTCATGCCAAAATGTGTAAAAGTGTAAACAAACCAACATGGCGGTTCGTACGGGGCTTATGCTCATTAACAATTATTTCTATCGCCAAAGGTGCTTACTCGCTTATTTGAGGGAAACAGAGGAGGAAAACAGCGCATAAGGCAAGAGAAGCTGTTATACCTTTAATTTTACCGTGCACTTGCATACACCGCATCCGTAGGGGCTGACATTGTTGTTTCGCGGGCTATGTGACATCAGAACCCGTAACTGGGAGTACATCGATCTAGTATGAGTTCACGGGTGGGAATTCACGGGTTTGACTGCTGTTCCAGTGCACTTTCATGGGTAGAAGGTCGGAAAAACACGGGTTACGGGTTGCCTGGAACGCGGCATAAATTCAACCCGCCAAAGTGTGGGAGTGGCTGTCTTAACCTCCACAGCTGAAAACTACCCGCATTTGGTGGGTTGGCGGGTGTTAATGTCAAGCCCTGCAAACATGGCATATTTTCTTTTGATTAACAGACTCGTTTTTTTGTCACACCCCATTTAAGAGGAGGTTACAATACACTTTTCGTTCAATTGACTTCCATTTATACACATACAATGCGGGAGACCGACCGGAAATGCAAGCTCATTCAAAGAAGTTTTGCATTACGCTGCATTATAAAGTTCTGCAAACCATGATAATGCACGGCCCCATGTTGCAAGGATCTGTACACAATTCCTGGAAGCTGCACATTTTAGAGTGGCCTTTTATTGTCTCCTAAGGCACACCTGTGCAATAATCATGCTGTCTAATCAGCATCTTGAAATGCCACACCTGTGAGGTGGATGGATTATCTCGGCAAAGGAGAAGTGCTCACTAACACAGATTTAGACAGATTTGTGAACAATATTTGAGAGAAATAGGCCTTTTGTGTACATAGAAAAAGTCTTAGATCGAGTTCAGCTCATGAAAAATGGGGGCAAAAACAAAAGTGTTGCATTTATAATTTTGTTCAGTGTATATATATATATATATATACACACACACACACATTATATTTACAAACTTTTATATTTTAAGTTAGATGCGATTAATCGATTTGACAGCACTAATATGTATACATTTTGTATATATATTTGTATGTATATTTGTCATATGTTGAATTTATGTTTTTTAAAAAGGTGCCACAGAGTGTGACAGCATCTCATCTGTTGCAGTGTGCTCCAAGTTAAGTGGAATCGCGGCTTTAGTTGTAGTTCTGATCCAGAGACAGACTTTGAGATGCACTTAAAGGTTTAATTTTTACTCATGATAGCACATGGCACATTTTATATTTGAAAACCCTCTTATAAGCACCCATTTAGACTGATTGGTCTCTCTTTTATAGGTTATGAATGATTCTGGCTAAATGAAACCTTGAAAGGCCCAAATCCTGACACATGCCCACACCTCCACTCACGGCTGACAGAAGCACTGAAACATCATTATCAAGAGTGGAACATGTTTCAAAGACTCCGAGGCTCCATTAGGTGTACAGGGAGGGCGGAGTGGGTTGAGTTCACTGTCCGTTCCCTGCGGTCTTTGACTTTTTTAGCATGGCAGCTTTTTACCAGCGCCAACACAAGGGGATCGCAGAGCTCAGCTCTCCCCAGCACTTCAAAGCCAGTGCACAGGGCTTCAGCCGTTTGATGTTAAGTTCACAGGGAACTTGAAAGTCGAAAGCACAAGAAAGCCAGCGACGTCTAAAAAGAGAGGAATTGGTAACGTGGCCTTCAACCCGATGTGGATGCGTGCTAGTCACACACCTGACGATGATGCAAAGCATGGTGGGAGATGAACTGAGCTGAAAAGGGTTTTATATTTGAACTAGTACATCAGTGAAGTTATTGCGTCCTTGTTGTGGTCTGTAGAAATAGTGAGTAGCGAACTGCACTAGTCCTGTATTATGTAATATCACTTTCAAAGCAAATGGATTTGATGTCTCCCTATACAGCATAAAGACATTTCTTGTATGTGGACCAAAAAGGTTGCGTCCTTTGCTGCTTAAATCTGTTGCTGCTTTGTTTTAAATGTGTATAATGCTATTAATGGCATTTTACAACCCCCAGCACTCTACAATCAGGCACGTTAAAAAAGCCTTTTGAGACCTTAATTAAAGGGGAACTGTGAGTGGACCAGTGCTGTTGTTAGAGCCAACATGACATACCATGCACTGCAGGCTATCTGGGGTCAGACTACCTCATAACCCCTGTCATTCTCGTGAGTGTGTCTGGGAGCCATGACAACAGGCACCAGCCAATCCTCCGCTCCCGGGCTCCAGACTGCATCCACCTGCTTAAATATTTAACACGCTCATTCACACAACCCGCAGCCCAGACTCCCACAACCAAATTAAAAAAGTATCCTCTTGCTGGGCTGGCAGCATTTAAAAAAAAAACAATAAGCTGTGACTGTGAGTGGAAGTCATCGTTGAAGCTCTGGGGCCCAACAACATTCTCCAACAACATGTTTGAAATTCTTCACCGAGGAATTCAGAAGCTCTCCTGTTCAAAGTCATCAGGTCCTAGGGGAAATAAGATATGTAATTGTGATAATAGAGTGCGGATGAATAAGAAGCTAATACTGTCAAAATGAAACTGCTATAATCGCAGTCTCCACCCACATGCGTCCTACTGACGGTGTCTCTCCACCTACATGCTCACTCAGTGACATTCAAAATAAATGCCAGCAATCTGTGGCTCTCTAGGGAAAGCTTCACTTTAGGGGGTGAGCATTTGATAATTAGCTTCGAGCCGCAGCCTCCAACAAATCACCGGTGTGAGACAAAAAGAGTATCAAAGTGCATCAATACAACTGTGCATTTCATTTCAAGTTTTATGGCTGTAAAAATCCTACACACTGTAGAAAATTTCCAGCTAATTCAAATGAAAAAGTGTAAAACTCTTGCAGTTCAAAAAGCTTAGACTACGTCCTACGCCTTCCCTATTCAACTTACGTGGTGGTGGTTGAGGAGATTCCCCCTACTATATGTAAAGCGCTTTGAGTACCCAGAAAAGCGCTATATAAATGTAACAAATTATTAATCATTATTATTATTATTACGGAAAAACGTCACCGACGCGACGCCAGTTTACATTTTCTTCGTAACTTGAATACGGAAAGGCGGTCTGGCGGAAGCTAGATATTTTACTTCGTAACGTATATCAATATTTTTTTACACAAATGCATCGTTTCGCTTCATAAGGCCTTTATTAACCCCCCGGAGCCGTGTGGAATATGTTTATGATGCATGGATGTGGATGGAGACACTTTCTTCAACTCATACTCGTGAACCCTGTTCACTGCCATTATAAAGCTTGGATGCGTCAGAATATTTATTAATATATCTCCGATTGTGTTCATCAGAAGAAAGTCATATTCACCTAGGATGGCTTGAGGGTGAGTAAAGCTTGGGCTAATTTTCATTTGAAAGTGAACTAATCCTTTAAGTTCAGTTGTTCAGTTATTTACCGAATTGGCTGTACAAGTCATTTCGACTCTTTTCGACTCTATAAATTGTCTAGCTGAATCTGTTATAACTTAAAAAAAATAAAGTAGAAATTGGTTAAATTATTTTGATGAAAAAACATATCCGTACTGAAAAAAACCCCAGCTAAAGCTGGGTCGGCTGGTCTTAGCTGGTTTAAGTTGGATGTAGCTGGTTTAAGCTAGCCAAGCTGGTCTCCCAGCCTGACCATCGAAAAAATTGGCCAAAACCCCTCTTAAACCAGCCTGCTAAACCAGTTATGACCAGGGTCTGGTTGCATATTTTGAATGTTTAATTTGAATCTGAAAAGTAAGACTGATTATGCCCAACTAAATGCTAGTTGGTCAGACTAGTTCTTAAGACAAAGTTTTAACTTAGTGGTTATGTTTATGCAACTAGAACACCAGCTAAGACCAGCCAACCAGCTTAGGCCTTATTCATTTATTTAGCAGGGTTGCCATGACTTATTGATCATATAATTTTTTACAGTGCAAACTTAACACTGACTCAAGCCATATTATACCAGAATATTGTACAGAAAGTAAGCAGTAATACTTCTTTAACATATAGCTATTGAGATCAGATTTACTGTATTTTGACAAGCTGGAAGTTCCAGTGTTAAGTAATAGCTTGTCGAATGCAACAGGATATGCAGTTGTTCTGAAACTTGTATACCATTCAGCAGTGACGCAGTGCAGTTCAAAACTGTGTGTCTTCTCACATTTGGTGCTACATTTCACTGCTGAGTGTGAATTAGTGATGCTGACCTTCCCTGTGTTTCTCAATCGGGTTTTGTATGTGCATGTTGGTGTGTGTTTACACTGTAAAGCTGACCCATGAGTATAAAAACACCATTACAAATATTCTCTTAGCTGCTTTGTTGTTCTATCCTTAATGACGGTGATCCGTGTAAACCGCAAGTGACTCCCTAGAGGCATTTACTAAGCAGACTGCACAAACCAGCACTGTTTAACTGGCCTTCTTTGTCTAAAGTGTAATCAGCTGTGTGTGTGTGGCCTTTATTCATCGAGTGTTGTTGGATTTTGCCAGATCATGTTTAAAACAGTGAGGCTACTTTAATATATGAGTTAAGTGGGTTATTCCTGCTCTGCAGTAACTTTGAACATTAAAACTTTGAAATATGTGCCAACCAAGATAATTCTAATCTATTTTCATAATCTTATGACATTTTTGATAGTATTATATCAATTGTGGATGTTATTGAACAGGATGGAATAATTTTAAAGTGAGACAAATACCACGAAATATCAGAATTCACAGAAATCCATTGCTAATACTCACTGAAGGGTTGATGTCACTTCCTAAAGATGAGGTCATTAAGGAACTGGCTTTTGTTGGTTACTGGTATTAGAAAAGACTCTCAGCATTTAAACAAAATTACCAAGAAAACATGTTTTGTTTTGAAACATTTTGATTAGCAAATGGAAAATGAAGAAACACCTGAAATAGTTCTGAATAAATTGCCAGTTTTCATGTTAGAAGTTAGTGGTATCCACTCAAACTAAACAAGTGAAATTATTCAAATCACATCTATGTTTATCCAGTATATTCACACATACAGTATGTGGACATGAAAATCACATGAAAATGTGCTGCATAATAGGAATGACCTGACTAATACTTTTGGGCCCTCAGGTGCTGTATCATGTTTGTTTGGGTCAGATGCTGATCAGATGTCACTCAGGAGGTCTTTTGTTTGACCAGATGCCTCCGAGACATCCTGGAAGCTATCACGGCTGGACTATCATAACAGCAGAACCCCTCTCTGGATCTCAGCCATCAGCACACACGTCTCTCTCACACTCTCATACACGTAAGTCCGTCCACACGCACAGCCAAACCCTCCTGACATGACTACGCACTCTCTCTGCAGCACGTAATTGCCCTTTGGCTTTTGTATCTCATTGTCTTCCTGTGTTCCCAAGGAGGGACAGCTGGTGACAATGGACTAGGGAGAGAAAGATAAAGAGAGGGGGTTGGTGTAAAAGAGGGGTACAGACTCGCCTCCACTCAATGCGATCTGTCTCACTCTGTTGCGGTTTGCAGACTAAACCAGATAACCAGTTATTATTTGTGTGACACTCAGCCACAGACACCTGTCTCTGATGAGACATCTGCCTCTCGTGTCATCTGGTCTCTAACTATGAGTAAACGAGTTTCTGCCTTTGAGGGGGTGAGACTCTGCCGTAGCACTGGAACTGTTAGCATGAGGCCTCCTCGGAAAATTACAAGGAAGGAAAGGAGATGATTAAAGAAGAGGGACAGGTCGAAGAACTAATGACCGCCTAAGGCCAGGATGTTGTGGAAGTTGTGAATGTTGAATGCATCCATCACCTCCTTTAACAGTAGGACAAACACATTTAGGTGGGGACTTTTAATCAGTGATTGAGGCTAGGAATTGTGACGCACTTTTTTTTAACGGTATAGCTGGTGAGAAGCTCAAAACGGAAGCTTTTATCACTAAAACACAGTGGCAGGAATCACACCTACACCGCTGACACAATCATTATGTTCCAAAACCTAATAAGCTGCCTAACGAGACGGCAATTTAGGCCTCATAATACTTGAAGTCTGTTCCCAAAAAATAATTCAAGTTTGATGTTAGCATGGTGCTAACTTGATAATGGAATACTTTAAAAAGCAGAAAAAAGTGTGCAGTTTTTATGCTTATTAAAGTGTTGTGTTGTTAGCTTAGCAACATGCTAACTACAATCTCTTACGTGATACATTATCCTGTTGAAAAAACCCAGCATATGCTGGTTAAGGTAGGTTTTGAAGCTGGTATGAAGGTTTATTAAAGTATTGTGTTGTTAGCAACATGCTAATTACAACTTCTTATGTGATACTTTAATAAGCCTAAATGTGCATATAATTTGTGTGAGCTTTTATGCTTATTAAACTATCACGTTGCTAGCTTAGTAACATGTTAACTACAAAATCTTACGTGGTACACTAATAAACCTAAATATATAGCATATTAGAGTATCACATTGTTAGCTTAGCAACATACTAACAACAAATTCTATTGGAAACAATTGAGAGTCACAATATTAAAGTGCACAGTCATTATAATTATTAAAGCATTGTGTTTTTAGCTTAGCAACATGCTAATTACAAACTTTATGTGAAACTTTAATAAGCCTAAAAAGACATTCAATATTTGTGTGCTGTTTTTATGCTTAAAAGTATAATGTTGTTCACTCAGCAACATGTTAACTACAAAATTGTATGTGATACTTCGATAAGCTTAAAATTACATAGCATATTAGAGTATCACGTTGTTATCTTAGCAACATGCTACCGGCAAACTCTATCGGAATGAATTGAGAGTCCCATTTATTAAGGCGCACAGGATTGCTGCCTATGTAGAGATATCCAAATCAGTCATTAATGAGGGAGTCATGTGGGGAGTAAACAGCAAGAAAGCTCTCTAAGTTTTGGAACAGAGCTAATATTAAACTGAAGTCGTAGATGATGTAGTTTGTCACCTCACAGTTGTCTCTCTCTCTCTCTTTCTCTCTCTCTTTCTACCACAGAGTGGTTGTCTGTTTCCTTAATCTTGCTGACTGTTTTTCTGTTTGTTTCTTTGTTGATTTCTGCATTTGAATGCCCTCGCAGTCAGATGTCACTCCATGTGTCGCAATTCTTAGCTGGTTTTATTAGTTTTGGGTGTTTAAATGTAATCTTCATGTCTGACTCAGCTGCTCTATCATGTGATTAGAGTCTAGTGGTGAATCATTTAGCTTACGTGTGTTTAACAACTGGTAGTTTTTCCGGAAGTCAACCACAAGAAAATGCACACTCATGCACACTGCAGTCAGAATCTAGGGCACTGTTTTTATTGTGTTAGTGCTGAGGCAAGCATCATTATTATTGTTCATACGTAGGGTTTGGTTTTTTTTTCAGTATTACACTTTGGTGCATGACTCGTCTCACACCATTTGTTCCACGAACATGAACATGAATTTGTCAAATTGTGTGGCTTAAGTATGCAGTGTGCATGTGTATGCATATTTATTACATTCCCAAGTGAATGATCGTACAAGTTTTGCCTGAATATCAGAGACTTGGTGCTTGGTGGACAGAGTGCTTGTTGATTCTAGAACAAGAAAATCACTGTGAAAGCTTATCAAAGACTCAAGACTTCAAGCTTCAGGTTGAACCAAAAACTAAGAAAAAGATTAATAAAACATTAGTACCACCCAAAGGGTTACATCATTCAAATGATTAGGTGACAGAGCAGTTGACAAACCCTGACCATTGAAAGACAAACACTAATGTTCCCAGGTCTTAAATTTGCTCTGACAAATGAAGAAAAGCCTGTCTCCTTTAGTATGATGGCTGTTGATTGTGATTCTAAGAGAGACCCCCAGTCTGAATGAAATGGCCATTATTCACATTCGCATGGATCAGAGGCCAGCATCGCCCCAGAGCAACAACAACCTCATCATTCGGTGCCCTGACCCCGCCTACAGCTCATCTCCCTGACATTTTAAACACCCTAATTTAATGCCCCCCTCTCACAAGGACATTTTTGTCCCCCAACCCATAGTCACCTACATCCAAAACCTTAATTCTTTACATCACGCCATTGGGGCAAAAGCTTTCATTGATAGTTTGACATCACTTTTGACAAAGCCGCATGCTTCACCCTGCTTACACGGCAGTCAAATTCTTGCACTGTCATTTACATGGACATGGCCTCAGACAGATGCACACGTGCATATTCCTTCACCCGTCTGGTTAATGCCGCCAGTCCTGGAGTTTAATCCCAAAATCAATCTCCTCTCCAGGGCTTCCGCTTGCTTCACCATGGCCTTGACAGCCAATAAGAGCCAGAAGAGAGATAGAGAGCGAGAGATCATCCGTCTGTAAAGTAGGTCTTCCATTCAACCCAGCTCACCCTTATTCTTCCCATTCATGGAGTTAGGGATGGCTGTTTAGGCCAGACAATGCTTTGTGGTTTGCTGGGATCTAAAAGGCCCGTGCAGACTCTGGCAGAGGTCTGTCGTCTGGGCCAGATTGAAGAGAGACGCTGGGGCACCTCTTGCTGAGGAACATCTGGACGTCATGCACATCTATTCACTCACTTAACAGTAGAATAGAGATTTCACGAGTATTGTGGAGATCTTTTCAGTAAGAGGACATGAACTCAGAAGCTTAAAGATTTACATGCTTTTGTATGTCTGAGTTTGAAGGTTAATGCAAATTTAAGATGGCGCCATGTAAACTTCGGATTATCTGGCTGTAAGTTTCTTCAGGGACAGAGTCTTTCAAGGTTTAGGTGCAATATTAAAACCAACTAGAGAAAAAAAAACAATACTTACAAATCTTAAATGAGTGATTGTTAGTATCTGAGTTAGCCTATTTCTGACTTTTGCTTCAAAACCTAGATTTTATATTGGACATCAAGTAGCAAACCAACTCAGAATAAAAATTGGTCCATCATACAAATGTAGTTCAAAAATGTATTAATATTTGAAATTTTGTTCTGACATTAAATGGTGGTCATGACAACCTGTCCATGTTGGCAAAATGAATTTGAGTCAAATATGGTGAAGTTTGAGTGGATATACAACCTTTGACATCAACAACAAAATAAGCATTTTCTCCACCGCTTTAAAAGTGGGTTAAAATTTATAAGCATGATAATACAATTATTTGCATAAGCATTGTTTTTCCCTGTCCTCGACCTCTTTTTCGGGTTGTAACCTTGCAGTTCTGTCATAGACAGCGATGAGATTAAAAGGAAAGAAAATGGACATTTGCTCTCCTGCGTCTCAGATTTTTTCCCCAGCAATCTCACATACTTAACCTCTAGAGTTTCAAAAAATGTCTCAAAGATTTCTACCAAATGTTTCTGCCAAGATACAAAAGTCAACCAATTTTCAGAGATATGATTTCAGAGATGTTTTTAATCAAATTCTTCTAATACCAAATGATCTGAAATATACTATGCACAATGATGACTCTGAACTTGTGCTGTATGTCAATAATTGTCTAATTTGTGTCTATTTTCATTTATCCCAAGAAACTGCAGAAGAACCATCTTGGACAAAGTCTCCTGCGAAACTTTGTGTCATATCACAAAGGCTTAAAAAAAACTCTATAAACACAATAACCATAATCTGGTTGACCAAGTTCATTGCTGATATCTTTGTCTCGCACATCCACTGTCATATTGTCCCAAGAGGATGGAGGGGGTGGTAAAAAAAAGTTGATATTTCATACAGAAAGTATCAGCACAGCGGTGTGGGCTGAGGATAGTTTCTGTTGAAGTGCGATTAGATCCTTTTGGTCTTTGAGCTGATGTTTTACTGCTCACTAAGTCATGTTTCTTCATTGCAGTTGGAATTACAGACCCCTGCCCCCTTCCTCAAAGCTGATTGTGTGTTTATGCAGGGGGTGGTGGAGCCTCATCCTCTGCCCCAGACAATGGGTGCAGATGGCCTTCAGGGTGGGGTGAATCTGGGGTGGGTAAAGACAGACATCTGCAAGAAGGAGTGGGAGAGAGTGTGACATTTCATTTTGGAAAGCTGTGTATTTTGGGAAGGTGGAATTACCCAAAACTAGTGAAGGAGACAGACAGGACTGTAACTATTAACCAGGAAGGGAATTTAAACAGATATGAGAGACACCCTGTTGAGGGCCTAAAATGGTCCAAATAAAACCAGGACTGTTTTCAGTCATTTTCTCACCCTCATTTCGTACCAAATTAGAATGGTTTCTTTTGCCTGAAAGGAGACATTTTGCAGAATGGTCGAGCTGCTTGTTTCTCTACAACAAAAGTAAAGGGTTATTTATATATATAAAAAAAAAAAAAAATTCTAAAAGTTGTCTTTTGATTTGTGTGCTGTCACATTTTTCTCTTTANTATATATATATAAAAAAAAAAAAATTCTAAAAGTTGTCTTTTGATTTGTGTGCTGTCACATTTTTCTCTTTATTGACATGTAGAACATTTTTGGGTAGAACCAAGTGTAGCCGACTCAATGGTTACGTTTACATAGACACCTTTTGTTTCAATCGTGATTCATTCATACAATCCAATAGTGTTTACATGAACAATAAATAAAGTGATCGTGTTGATGTGTGCATTTATATGTCACAAGCTTCAAATTTTATGACATGCATCTGATTACAATCGGATTATTAGGGTCCACAAATAGTTCTAGGAACTCAGTTATAGGAACTAGCCACTAGGATAGTTCCCGGAGAACTAATTTCTCCCTTGGGCCATGTTCCTGGTTGCATTCGCACCGGCAATAGGACCTCTGAAGCAGCCGATAGCGGCATCATTAAGCGTGGCATTTACAAGCGCTAAAACAGTGGATGGAGGATGCCGTGATCGAAGCTGTGTTTGTTGTGTGTCGTGGGTTTCGTGATAACAGAGATGGAATGTAAACGCATAATTTACGCAACTGAAAGAGCAAAAAGTGGGGCTAAGATACAAAATCTCCCATGACAACTTTCAGTATTACATATCATCGAGGCAGAGAAAAGAACACAACCCTGCCAGCAGGTAAATGCCGTTATCGCTGTTTTTCATGTTTGTGAAGTAAATATGTTTACACAGCTTTTAAAAAATGCCGGGTGCCAGTGTTTGACATGCGTTTGACCAATCAACGTACACTTACGTGACTGATAGTTCCCATAGTGCTAGTTTAGACCCTACTCTGAGGTAGGAGCTAATTAGTTCCCCAAAAGGAGTTCCAAGAACTAAAATCATTCCTATTTCCTGCAGTGCGAACACAGCAAAATCAGACCCTTGCAAAATCCGGGAACTTCAGCCAATAGTTCTAGGAAAAGGTTTTTCCGGTGCGAAAGCCCCTCATAGAAATGCAGCTAATGTTCTCTGAATTTGCCGCCTGTCTCTGTCCCTTTTTTTCATTATCTCTGGCATATCTGTGCCTTCTATAATCTCAGTCTTGAACAGTTTGGGTTGTTTTTGTTAAATCAGAGACCGTGTGTCCTTGGGGAAGTGACAACTCTCAGCCCCTGCTGCAAGTGGGTCAGTGTGGTATGGGGTGCAAGGTTGATATCCACTGCCAAGAAGAGCCATCTCATCCTGAGGTCTTACATCATATCTATCCTGTAAACAAACAACATGACAAATCTAGGACTTGACCATTATAATCTGCAAAACTGTCCACTTGCTGACAGATTTGTTTATAAAGGGAGTTTTCCAGTTTAGACACGTCATGTCACCAGCTTGTCAATTCATCTGTCACTTTGTAGATGCTATAGATGGATGCCAGTGTGGACAAGTTGTGTTACCAGTCTTTATCCTTGAAAATTGTAAACAAAGCTACAAAAGGTTTGTTGAAGGTCCAAGATGGTCTACCATCTCTTTACCAACTTGGACCAGCAAGAAACCAACTACCAGGTCTTCATATCAGGTGGTTATGTTTACAGAACATGGTTGACCAACTAAAGACCAGTTTGGTCCAGCTAATGACCAACAAGGACCTGCAAGAAACCTGATACCATTACAAAAGACAGCTGGCTGCATACTACTACAAAACAAAAAAATTTTGGTAGATTGTTGGGTTGCTTGATATCCAGTGTAAAATCTGGCTCCTGTAGTAAAACCATTTAAGAACCACTGATCTAGTGACACGGATACCCAGGTAGAGTTTCTAAGAATCCATAGAGCTCAGAACATGTTACATTGCAGAGTCAGGTTACTGATCAATGGTTGTTTTTTTTCCCTTCGAGAAACACAATGGCATCAGTGTGACCTACTGCTCGATATAGTTGCCCTGAGACTGATGCATTACATGCGCACAATGGGCTTATCTCACAAGGAGGCCAGTATGTGCGCGTTATGACACAGGGTCGTCCTGGATTAGACGGCCGATAGGTCCTCGTTGTGCACGCTAAGATATCCTGAGAGTTTGCAGGACAGGGCGGCTCTCACAGTATTGCATTACAGGAAAGAGAGAACCAACAGGTACAAAATGAACCTAAATATGATCTTATGCTTTTCCCTTCCCTCTTTCTCTTCACTCCCCTCCCTCCATTCTTGGCAGCCAGCCGTCACACGGGAGACACATTGCGTGTTTATTTTCCCTGTTGCATTCTCTCTGTTCCTAAACTATCCCAGCTGGTAAAGGGAGGAAGAGATACAGCCGGATATTGGCAGTGTTGTTTCGGTGCCTTAATCCCTTTTTAATATCAGATTTAGGAAGGAGGCAGAGAGGGACTGGTGAAGACGGAGCCAGATCCCAGCGCCGAGTTGGCCTCCTAGAGTCTTGCTGCAAAGTCATTCTGTATAAACACAATCCCCTTCAGATACTCATAGCGGCCTGTCCTCATTTAGAGGGCTGATGGGAGCGTGTTTATCATCGTATTGCTGACATGGCTTTGGATCTGTTTGGCTTCAATTCAAGAAGCTTCTGTTCTCTCTGAAACAAACTCGGATTGAGGCCAGTTAGAGTCTGACTGGTGCTAATTTTAGTCTTGGCTTAAGTGGAATTGCAGTGTAATGTATTTGGACTTGCACGCTTTACTTCTAATTATAAAACAAAGCTGTTGTAAAATAGATGTTATAAAATGAATAATTCTAGTTCTGGCTTCTGTTTGGTCAATACAACGTCCCAGTCATGCTAAAACCTACCGAACGCCTGTGAATACAGTTTTGCAGCCTTTAGTTCATGTCTGTTAGCATTGAAATCCTCTAAATATTTGTTTGCAGTGGCATGTCTACAAACTTATAATGATCTATGAAAAAACCCTCCTCTGACAGCACGCGTCACTGACTGGAATTAGCAAGAAGCAAATCAAGTCCTTCCTCATCAAAGCCAAGTTGCTTTACCATCTATTTAATCAATCATGATAAAATGTAAATATATTTTAAAGTACATAACACAATTTTACAGAAGCTAAAAATGGTCAAACTGAAGACGTTTTATTTCTTTGTGTTTTCAGTGAGCAAGCTAACAACCTAGCCTACTAGCTTAGCATAACACTAACAGGTTTTAAAAAGCTTAATTAGCTAGAATGAGATATGTTAACAGGCTAAATTTTTTGAGGAAGGTGGTATAGCACCGGGCTGCAATATAAACCGAAACCTATTTAGTTTGTAAACAGCCTATGGTTCTGCTTTCTTGCTGTTTGCAGAGTCACAGCAACAGGTACTGTCTCAGGACACTGGTTTCAATGGGACATTTTATTAAAGTGGGCTTTGAAAGTAGCTGAAATGCTCCTACTTTCACATGGAGACCTTGAGACTTTAAGGGCCGGTTTCACAGACAGGGCTTAGGCTAAGCCAGGATTAAGCCTTATTTCAATTAGGGTATTTAAGTAGCTTTTATAAACATACCCTAGAAAAAAAAAACATTACTTTTGTGCATCTTGAGACAAACCAATGGCAGTGACATTTTTAAGATCTGTCAGTACAAGTTTCTTTCAGTTAAAACAGCTCAAACATGCATTTTAGTCTAGGACTAGCTTAAGCCTTGTCTGTGAAACCAGGGGTATGGGTCTGTAAGTGTTATAAGTCACACCCACACACATCCATCTCTGTCACTTAAGAAACCTGACCCTCTGCTCAGGTCAACACGGTAGAGGGACGCACAGGAGACAATGTGCAGAGCGCAAGGGCTGATCCTGATTAACCCTCTCTGACCTACACTGTCATCCTACACTGTGTGTGTGAGAAAGAGAGAGTGTGAGCCAGGTCACCATGTGCTGTTGTGGGTAGGCCGATGCTTAGGGATTGTGTCTATGTGTGTGTGTGTGTGTGTGTGAGGACCTGCAGTGCCATGGTCTCCATTAAAGGCATTGTCCCTTAGTTGGGACATCCTCCTACCTCCCTCCACGGTGACCCCGCTGACCTCTTTTCAAGCTTGGATGGGGTCTGCCTCTCTCTTCCCCTGGCACAGGGATGGGACGGTTTCTTCCTTGAAAGTAGTTGGGGGGACTCCAATACACCATCTGCTCCAGATGTCTTGCCCATTGGACACCAGTTCACAGTAGTTACTCGTTACCCAAGGAAATTATATGTTACACACACATTTACTTCACTAAATATAAATTATAAATAATTTATATAAAAAAACAGCATATTTTGCATATCATAAAAATAACATAAAAAATAAACA
>RJVU01053127.1:13588214-13642308 GCA_003731715.1 Anabarilius grahami | reverse complement strand
AAAACCATACACATGTAGTTTAGAATAAATGTTTGCGATTATTTCTTATACTTTTTTATTAATATTATTTATAAATTAGTTAAAATTATACATTTATAATAAATATTCGTATTGACACCCCAACATGGTAAAACAAAAATCACTAACTCACTCACTGCTTTAAACAGTGTTAGACGGAATGACAGTTGATTACTGCATATTTATAAAAAGTTGTATGAATATTTAATAAAAAGCTTTTTGACCATCAGATTCACATCTAAATTAATAATAACTAAGGTTACAGAAGTTAAATGTTGCATCATTGCAAGAAGCTCTGTGGCAAAACGTCCTGGCATGAGTGTGACCTACACTTCAGAAAAACATGTTGAAAGCGTCCTCAATTGTTTATCACCAGCCATGAAATGCGGTCATGTAAATTAGGAACCCAGCAATTTTGATGCAACTGGTTCAGAGAGACTAGGGCAAACGCATCCTGTTTCTCCACCCAAGAGACACTTTATCCTCGCTGTGTGTGAACGCATATCAGTATTTCTTTCATTTATGTAAGACTTTATCTTCAGTTTATGCAATGGTCTCTACTTCTTGCAGCTGACTTAAATGCACTCTTCTATAATAGGAAACAGGTATTGCTTGTTTTATATAAAGGCAACATCACAGAACAGCAAGGTAACGTCCTGCAACAATGTTTTGCAACATCCATTTTAACATGTTGCAAATAGATTTAAAATAAACGGGACAGCTGATTTCTACGACTACGATTCAGGTAGACCAGTGTTCATTTAGAATTATTTATATACTACTATAGTATTTTCAGTTTTTATTTTAATTTCTGCAATTTTGTTAATGCATTTGTCATTTTTTGTTCACTTTTTAAATATTTCTATTTAGCTTTAAATTTATTTTTATACTTCATAATTAATTCTAGTACATCAACTTAAACTTGTTTATTTCAGTTACATTCCAAAGGCACCATTTCTAAGTTTTTTTTTCATATAGTATTTGTATTTTATTTTATTTCAGCATCAACTATTAAAAATGACTGAAAATAGCAATTTTCACGGTTTTAGTTTTACTTAACAATACCAACACTGATGTGCACTGCAGTGCGATTCACAAACAGCATGAAAGCAATATTAAATTAGAAATAACCTGCATGTTACAATATAATTAATCTCACCGCCTGTGTTTTCTTGTTACCAGCTACACTGGTAAACATTTGCTGCTAATATTGATGTGACATTCTCACAAAAACTGACAGTTGTAGTTCAGTGAGACAGACAGCTGGCTCTTTCAGGGTGTTATACCTTCTTTAGCTGGAGTGTTTTGAGGAGACTGAGTTTGGGACACTGACTGAGAGAGTGTGGAAGCGTCGTCTGACGTGAGCTGCTCTTCATCTGCAGGAGTGAGTTGGTTAGTGAACAGATAGACAGGCAGGGAGACAGTTAGAGAAGTAGACAAGTTAGCATGCAAGGACATTGTCACAGCTGTAAGACACTCTCAGGACAGACATCTTGGCTGTATGTATGTTAGTTCTGTGCAAGTCACACTGTATTGATTTCTAGCAATAAGGGGCACTGAGTTACAACATTAGTATTGACTGGGTCATATAAAAGTGACATGGGAACAGGAATTGAGGTGCTCTTAAAAGAAAAGAGGTCTCATGCATCTCAGCAGTCTATATTCATTTGCACCAGTTTTGAGGTTGGTAAGATTTTTTTACGTTTTTGAAAGAAGACTCTTATGTTCACCACGGCTAATTAATACAGTTTAACAGTTTTCTGTTTCAATATATTGTAAAATGTCATTTATTCCAGTGATGCAATGATGAATTCTTTATCATTACCCAAGTCTTCTTTTTATATATTTTTTAGGGCTGCGAATCTGTGGGTAGACAGCGGCCTTCAGGAAGTCAGAGAGTAAGGACAAAAAACCTTTTGTCCATTGTTAATGTAAGTTCATGTTAGTTCTTAATGATGATACATAACTTTATTTTAATAGCCTAAAAATTAGCATTTGTAGAAATTTACATTAGCCAAAATTTTAAAAGGCTTTAAAAGTATTGTTAATTCATGTTCATGTTAACTATAGTGCAGGACAGTGTTAATGGCTACACAACCTTATTAAAGTGTTCCAGAAACATTAAACAAACTAATGCTTACATGGAGACACTACCTTAGAATATCATGCACTTTCCCAAATAATCTTAAACTAACTTTTCTTAAAGAAAACGCGCTGGGTTTCTACTGTTGCTATAATAATGAACAACTTTAATGCGCATCTGACTGATAGATAAACCTCTTATTTCAGTGTTGTTAATGTTGTAGTTATTTCAGCAATTTCCTTCGTAAATTCAGTTTAACAACAAGTTAAATTTCATTTATCATTCATTGGAACTGTGCGTATGCTGCATTTAGACACTTACATTATGTGTTTTCTCCATCCATGCAAGAAATTGAATGAGCCCTTGAATAAGCGGGGTTTTACTTCAACTGCTCAGGTAATGTCAATCAATGGTATGACCCACTTCCGTAAAACTTCAGTATTTTATCTTATATAAAATAACGGTGACTTTCCACGCAATGAAAACGTTTTATTTCAACAGTAGTGACCACGCAAAGACTTGGCAGCTTTATCAATGGCTTGAGCGGTTTGACTCAGGACTATTGCTGTCTCAATAGAGAGCTGTCATCTGCTCATGTGAATAACAGTGGCCGTCCTGAGGACAGCTCAAATGCGGGCTTCTCAAAAATGTGTCCATGAGAGCTATGGACGGAGTGCGAGCGCAATCCAGTGAAAGGCGGTAAAGAGTGCAGCGCGTATCTGTGAAGGAGAGCTGTGAGGGCTCGAGTGACTCGCACAACGTCTCCATCAATTCGCACGTAGCAATTTAATGTTTATATACTTTAAAGCACCGAATCGCTGTAGAATCGCGATTAATCCGATTCTTAGCATTTTACATTGATTATCGACCGAAATTAACGATTCACGATTCAAAAAACATGTTTCAAGATCAATGCATTGAGAAAACCAGTGAATCGTTACACCCCTAATATTTTTATATTATAAAAGTCTTTATGGTCCCTTTCGATCAATTTAATGGATCTTTGCTGAATAATAAGTGTTAATCTCTTTTAAAAAACTAACAAAAACAAAATGAAAAAAAAACTTGCTGGGTTACTAACTACAACCTTTTGAACAGTAGCGTAAAGTGGAGGTGTGAGGGGGTCGTGAGCATGTTTTACCATCTAATCCGAGGTGCTGTTGTTCTACTCTCTTCTGGTAGGCCAGCTCTTTCTCGCTCAGCTCGCTGAAGGGGTTTGGAGGAAGAGGGCCCGTCTGTTCCTCATCATCGCCCATGTATGGCTGCACGCGTGTGTGTGGGCAGAGCAGAGAACACAAAATAAGACACCAGAATTGCACCTTGGTTATGAAATGAGTCATAACAACGACAAAAACGACTCAAACACACAGACCAACAGGCATGTTAATCATTGTGGATTGAAAAAAACAAAAACAAACAAAAAAAAGTGTCACAAATCCTCTAATATCAAAAACTAAAAATAAAGTAGGAACACTGCAAATCCAAAACTACAAATATAACAGTGACCTCATGCAGACATTTCAAAACTGAAAATTGCGATTTTTTCAACATAACGACAAACAAAACACCCTGGGATTTTACCTTAACTGGCGATTGTCCCTTAAAGAGAAAAACAGAGCTTCATAAGACCCTGCTTTAAAATGTAAGACCCTTTCCCCAAATACTGTTGCTAATTTCACCAACACAACTGTGATGCATCACCACTCACACTGTTCAACAGTCTCTGAGAGGATCTGGCGCCACCTAGTGATGCAGATGTCTGTGCAACCCTTTCTTGACTGTTCAGGATTCACATATGGTTTATTTAAAATGCTGCTCTGACACTCACCGGCGGTCTTTCCACCACAATCCCTGCAAGCCGCTGTGATTGCGGTCCTGCTGTCATCATATCAAACCGGTTCTGTTCGCGAATCTGAAAAGATCACAGGAAAGCGGTTTAAGACCCAGTGACATGGTGACACAGTGACAGTAAGACACAGTGATGAAATGGTGAATAAGAGTCTGATGTGTTTCCATTTATTAACACTGTAAATTTTGCAAAAACGCCTATTTTTATTTTTTAAATTGTTAATGCAGATTTCTAACATAAACTTGTGTTATATTACATTGACATTAAAGCCAGTTAGCGCTGCTATGTTTGTGTTTCTAATACAAGGGACTGATGGTGACAAATGGTCTGACCAACATAATCTCTCAATATTTTTTTCATAAAAAGTCACAGAAACAATTTTTTTGTTTGTTTGCTATTGGGGAAAACGAACGCAAAAATTGTATTTGTTGCTAGGGCTGTCGCGATAACCGCAATATCGTAATACCGCGCTATTGACGAGCCAACCGCAGAGGACTGCAAAAACCGCAGAAACCGCAATATTTTGTTTTATTTTTTGAAAGGTTATGTCCTTCTCGTTTTACACCATGCATGTGTACTAAATATTAAATAAGTTAATAATGATAGCATAATGTGTACCATGGTAATTTGTACAGAGGCTCCGTAGATTTGCACTAAACAAGCCTAAACATTGAATGTGAGCGAGATCGACTGAGTGCGTGTGATTACCTGCATCTGTCCTTCAGGCCGAGACATATATTGGTGAAAAAAAAGGTTGTGGTGTCCAATGATAGAAATCTCTCCCTTTTTGATGCATTACTGGTCAGCTGAGCCTTATAAAGTGGCGCTCAAAGTTAAAATGATTTCAACAGCTTGTTTCATTACATCTCTCTTTAAAGGGGTGGTTCAGTGTCTTTTTTTCTAGGCTTGATTGTGTTTTTGGGGCGCAGTTTAACATGTCTTAATGCTACATTTTTTTTAAAACACTGTATATTTCATATATTTTACCTTTATTCCACACCTCTGTTTCCACTGTCATATGAACGGCTTGTTTGACTTCCTGCTTCTAAGATACCCCTCCCTCCGAAATACACAATGTGCTCAGATTGGTTAGCAGGTTGGTAGCTGGCCCAGTGTATTGTGATTCGCTGAAGCGTCCGGAAACGCCACGCCCCTTACCATTCGTTGCTTCAGTGAAAATGTAAATAATAGCGTCTATACTGCTGTATCAAATTGAGCCCGAATTAGACCCAGATGAAGAGGGTCAAGCTGCAATCGTGGCTTTTAATGGACGTTTATGAATGGTATTTCATTTTTTTTTTTGTGTCAAAAGTGTTTAGATGCTGTCACTGCTGTTTGTTAACTTTCAATATACAGTTTTATCCTGATTAAAGCTTTACTGTAGCCAAATACATGACTTAGTCGTCGCATTTTTGTAAAAGGTAGCGTTTAATTTATAGCATGAACAACTGTTTGTCTATGAACATAGAAGTTTGTTGGTGTTTGTAGAATTTAGCTAACTGGCTAGCGAAGCAAAAACGAGTTGCTCTTTGTATTATGTCCTTGATGCAACTAAAAATAGCAACAGAACTAACGTTATACGTTTAAAAGACATGTAAGTGCCATCAGAAATTTTCTTCTAAAAATGAGCATTTTTATCAAGCTTGTATGTTTATGTTCAGTTATTTCACTTTAACGGCAATGAAAAGGACCTATTAATTGCCATTAAAGTGAAATTACTGAACCTAAACATACAAGCTTGATAAAAATGCTCATTTTAGAAGAAAATTTCAGATGGCAATTAGAGGCTTTTGCATCTTAACTCTTCATGTACAAACAATAAAACGTACTAACAGTTTGAAGCCAATAAACAGCAGCTTCTGCTTTTAAAGTGGGAACTGCTTCTTTCAGTAATAGCCTTTGTGCATTCAGTAATAGCCATCCAGTATTGAACTCGTGTAGATTCTGGAAGCTGTCTTCAGCACCCCATCCAGTGTAGAAAATATCACCCATTATAATGGGTTCTGTTATCTTTTGACGCGTCGCGCCGTGCCGCTCACGTCCGGTGTACACAACTCTTCCGCTTCCATTATTCCGCGCCGCATGCCCTATATGTATGGCAGTAAAACCGCATATCGCGCTATTGAGCCACTCAAAAATACCGCAAGGGAAATTCCTTAACCGCGACAGCCCTATTTGTTGCAGTTTTCAACCCCCACTATGGAAGTTTGCCTTACTATGACAACTTCTGCATCAAGGCTCCATGATACACCATCTGATCGCTCACCTTATTTCTCTTTTGCAGAACTTCACTGGGGTTTGTGTTCAGAGGAACAAACTGGTTGGGATCTTCAATGCGGATTGGTGTCCCACTGGTGTTACCACCATCATCTGACTTCATCCACTGCAGAGATTGTGTAAAAGAAAGAGATTTAGAACAGAATTCAAGAAATAAATTCAGACTTTGTTAGAATGATAATCCCCTCTTGCAGTCATATCCGAATTGTCGTGATGTCTAGTAGGGACAGCAGTTTCGAAAGAGTTGCAAGCAAATTTCTTTTAAGCACAAATTTTTGCCATGAAAATCTAGACTATTTAGCTCCAGCTGACATTTTGCTCTTGGTGAAAATGCAGCCAAAGATGTAATGCTAAAGCCTCGACCACTAGAGGTCAGTAGGGAACTGTGTTCATTTGGCTTCAGCCTTGAAGACAGTGGCATCCTCCAGTCAACTGACAGAAGTTATGAGGCTTTAAAAGTTTATCTGTGATGATGACAGAAATATGAGTTTCGTCTGCAGCTAGACCATCAGGTATACCCAGGAAATAACCACATTCTTGCTCTTCCACAGAATCCACCAGAGGACTTTCTGATGAGAAAGATTTACCTGAATGCAAGGCTTTCCCAAACAGGAATGCACAAATCTCAGGGCACAATAACAGAGATGAACTGAGTCTCACCGTGGTCTTGGTGCGTCCGTTGTCCTCGCTAGCCCCGTCCGACACGTTCACCTTCATGTAGCAGTTGGGTGAATTGAGCCAGCGTGTTTTCTCCCTCTGCTGTCGCTGCTGCAGCAACTTCAGAGGGAAACGTGGAGTGTCGTCATCATCAAACATGAACGCAGTCACTGTTGCCGGAATCTCCACGTCGCTCTTGTGTCGCGGCTTCTCCCGCACGATGGGGTGCCGGTACGTGTAGCCTGTCCTGTAACCCTGAAAGTAAAAATATAACAATTATTCAAAATAAATATAATAAATGATATAAGGATGAGACCTATTCTTAAATCATTTAATTGCCTTCAATGACTCAGAGGCCTTTTATCAATGAGCCTAATGAAGAATTCAACACTTTGAATAGGTTTATATAATGAGCCACTGCTTGAAAACTGACTTAGCAGAAGGTGAATAAAAAGTCAACTACAAAAGACACAGTCTTTAAGGTACATCAAGCGCATTCTGTAACCATATCCTGAAACTCTCCAGCATAAGCAGGAAAAGCATATCACTTCACTGGAAGTGGGTAATGGCGGCTGACTGAGCGACACACCATATCATTATCATCTTCCACATCACTCCATACTTCTGCCTCGGCTGAGAAAACAGACTTTCCACATGCCAGCATTCTTCCCTATTTCACACGGACAGAGAGAAAAAAACTGTGCAGTCTGCACAGCTGGAGAAAGACATGGACAGAAAGAAGAGAAAAGAGTTGTGGCAAGAGTGCTTTTCAACTCCAGTTTGTCTCTCTCTTTGCATTGGTCTCCTTTTGTCTGCCTAATAGGAGAGGAAGGGGAGCGGGGAAAGAAAAAGGCTAAAAGAAGTGATTTTCCAGTATCTCCGCTGTAATTATTCCTCTCAAACACAGTTGGACTAGTAGTAAGTAGTCATTTAGCAGGCGCTTTTGACTATTTTCACACTTGGCACTTGATCCAAAGCAAAGTTCAAATCCTGTCTCTGTATCACACTAAGAGATGATTGGCACTGAGCTCATTGTAAATGTACTTGAGCAGGGGTCCTGGAGGGTCACTGTCCTGCAGAGTCTAGCTCCAACCCCAATTAAACACACCTGAGCCAGCTAATCAAGGTCTCACTTGGCATACAAAAAAACAACAACTTTCAAGCAGGTGTGTTGGAGCTGGTTGGAGCTAAACTCTGCAGGACAGTGGCCCTCCAGAACCGAGTTTGGAGACCTCTGTACTTGAGTCTCACACAAACATACCAGGTTGTCCAGCATTCTCATGAGCGACTCGAACTCCAGCTCTCCCAGCCTCCACTTGTGCTGAGATCCCATGTTAACCCCAGCTTCTGCCACCCCCTGTGTACGAGGTTTAAACTTCTCCAAATCCAACACGATCAGGTTCTCCACTCCTCCAGCGCATGAGAACGCATTCACCTAGAGAGACAGAATGATGTCAGACATCTATGGCATTTCTGGATCATTCTGCAGAAAGGGAGCGCAGTTTAACATTTAGTGTGCTTAATGGTGACGTTTCAGTGTCAAGTAAAATGTATTTGTGTCGTGCTTTTCACAAAGCACACGGTTTCAAAGAAGCGTTGCAATAAATCATGATGTTAATGTTTAAATTTTGATATCTTTATAGTCACGTTTAGCAGATTAGTACGGAGCCCCTAAAGGGGCTCAGCACAGCTGCAATTCGGCCCTAGGCACGAGGCCACAGGCTGATAGAAAGTAATCTCGCATGGGTACTCGTGTGATATTGCTCATATTGATCTGGTTAGGACATGCTGTAAGAGTACAGTATGTGTGCGGGTAAAGATGTATGTACTACATATCAAACTTTAAACATATCCCTGTGAACTACAGCTATCAACATTTGGTCAAAGAGAACCTGACGTTCTGTTAGCCATGTGCATTTGTATATGTTATAAAAACATCACCCAAAACCATTTTAAAAATGCATTACCAAGCATCATGATCATTTTACCTGAATTTCACAGGCAAACTGAGCGTTGTAAATGTAGTGAAAGGCCTCTTCAATGGTCTCTCCGAGAGCTACAACCCCATGATTCCTTAAAACCAACACCTGCAACACACACATATACATCTTGGGGAAAATATCTTGCACATTTACAAACGAACTGCATTTTTCACTTCCATACTCACTTTCATCATGCAACTGTCACTGGGTATTGAATTTACCTTCGCTGACGGTCCGAGAGCTTTCTGGAGCTCTATGCGCTCCTCCGGCTCATCCAGACTGCCTTGGTAGTTGTAGTAGGCAATGTCACCCAGGATCAGAGACTCTTGAGAGATGGGTAGCAGGCCGCACTTCATAGACGACACCTGACATAACAGAAGAGATTAATGCAAGTCATGGCATTTAAAATTAACAGTCATAATTTCAATACAAGCTACATATTTCTTTGAAATAAACTGTTTTGTTTGGTGAGTGCATATGAAGCTGAAGCTGGTGTAACTGGGCGGATACTTACGGCAGCAGTGGCCGGTGTGCGTATGTGGATGATGCAGCGCACGTCGGGTCTCATGGAGTAGATGGCAGCGTGAGGGCTGAAGCCGGCCGGGTCGATATGCAGGTTGGTGGAACCCTGATCGATCACGTCACCAAGAATGTTCACCTTCACCTGGAGAATGAAAGAAATGCATAATGTGGCATATAATGGAGTTGTAGTGGTGAGGCTAAACTAGTTTGATATTAGCGCAGATACAGCATCTGATTGCTCCTATCTGAGTGCTTATTAAACAAACCAGAGGTATCAATACACAGATTATAGGTCTTTATTCCCTTTCTCTTCAGTGTACTACACATTCTCTCATTTCCTATTAATACTGACATCGTCCACCTAACCAGGAAGGAACCATCCTCGCAGATAAACTGGAAACCAGTGGATAATTCGGTTAATGTTTTTAATAAGCCTCCATTTCCTGGTATCCTCAACAGAGGATAACCAATGGGGGGGTGGGGAGAGAGATTTACAGCTTAATTAAGCTTTTAATTTACACTACCATTGAAAAGTTTGGGGTAGGAATGATTTTTATTTTTTTGAAAGAAATTGATTGAAAAATCTACCATGATTTCCACAAAAATATAGAGCAGCACAACTGTCAGCATAATTGTTTCTTGAGCATCAATTTTGAAGGATCATGTGACACTGAAGAGTAATGATGCTGAAAATCCAGCTTTGATCACAGGAATAAATTGCATTTTAAAATACATTAAAATATAAAACAGTTCTTTTAAACTGTAATAATTTCACATTATTACTGTTTTTACTGTATTATTTTTTTTATCAAATAAATGCAGCATTTGTGAGCATAAGAGACTTCTTTAAAAAAAAAAAAAAAAAAAAAACATTAACAAAAATCTTACCAACCCCAAACTTTTCAATGGCAGTGTATCTGTATAAATTATTTTTCATCCATTGTTTGTGTGTGTTGTTTTTGTCATGAGAAGCGAATGAAGATGCTTGTGCGTGTCTGATTCCTCTAGAGCTCTGATTAAATATTGAATTGCATCACATGCTGGTCCTGTAACAAGCCTCCCAACATGCCCTTCACATGCAAGTTGGTGCCGCACCCCATATCACTACCAGCTCAAAATAAACTCACAGTACCACTGCTCTGTTAATGAGCTCTGAGTGACATCCAATCTCATGCAGATCATATTTACATACGGCCAGTAATATCACATAACTGTTTCTCATGCAATTCTTTCTTCATTGGTTACATATTGACTATTAAACTGGGCACAGGAAGTTGGTTCTCTTCAATATGGACATATCTGCTGTTTTATGCCAACACACTAATGCTAATGGACTGAAACAAGATCTAGCAGTTCTCTCAAGAGATGTCAGGAAACTGGCAAAATCTCTCATCTGATTTGAAGAGAGATGTAGCTCAAAGTTCGTCTTTGTTTAAGTAATAAGTGGTAAGAGTACAGTAAATCCCAGAGGGATGCTTTAATCAGTGTGTATGTGTGCTTTCATTTCTGTTGTCACTTTTGCTGTAAAATAGTCCTGCAAACATTATTATATTCGTCATTACAAATAGATTTTTGAGGAGTGAAATAAATGTTTAACGACGCAAGTAAGAGGCATTAAAAGGACAAAAAAACAAAAAAAACAAGAGTTACAAATTACAATTTCCTGTTACACAAACATTTGGAAAGGTTTACAGCAGTTGCTTCATAGACATGAAATCTCATGCCACATTATGTAACAGTAAAGGCTTGCTTTAGAAAAACACTACTAAGCAACATTGCAGTTAGAGATTTGAACACACTCCTTTACATGGGTCACATTTATCGTTTCATGGGCGAAATCCAGTCATGTCATTGAGAGAGAATGATTTCCCCAAGCAGAATTCACAAAGGGTTAAAGTAGGGCTAGAAGATCAATCGAAAAGTATTCGAAACCGAAATTCAGAACCTCTAAACCGAAGTAATTTTCCCATGTCTTTTAATCCTGTTAATACTTCCCACTTTAAAACATACTACCGCGTGTGTAGCCACGTGACTCCGCCCCTTCCAGTCAACACGCAGGTGAACGCCGAGTCAACACACACAGATGGTGCGCGAGCGGTGAGCCTTGCTGCTTCACTAAACTTTGTCAGTTGTATGTGTTTGCCAGTTTGGACATTCAAGCGATTTAGACGATCGGATGTGTATTATATTGAGCTACCATGATTGCGCAGCTACATTGCGGCACGAACACTCATACAAACAGTAGCTGCACAAAACGTGAACATCGAGCACACAGAGAGGAACGCAGAAACTAGTTGTTAGCACTGTCCTGTGATTTATCACTAAAGTAGCTTAGAAACTCAAAATTTATTATAGTATATATAACTATTTGCAACCCACAGCTTCACAATTAATAGAGAGACGGTATGACTAATTCACACATGCAATCGCTCTCATTACTGGTACTGTGCCAATTTATCTGTATTTGATTTGCAACGAGCAGAATTCTGTAAGAAATGTTATGAACCATAGATAAAATAACTGCTGAAAGTGAGCTGTTATGTCTGATCACGCTTTCAATAGGAAAAAATATCCCACCTTTAATAGTCAAGCATATTTACAGTACAAACCTTGTAAGTGAACTATGAGGGCAAAAAACAACAACAACAAAAAAACAACACAAACCAAAAAAAAAGTTTGTCTCTCGTCCGGCTCACTAATTTAAGCAGACACGTTTAGTTTTTAACTGTATCTGTTCTCTAACTAAACTAAATTATTTTGATTACTTTAAAAAAAAATCTAAACGACAGTGGGGGGCGGTGCCACGGTCACGGTGGGCAAGTGATGTAACCGGTGTTGGGGCTGAACACTGGTAACACCATCGATCACAGCAAGCCTAATATGTTATTAAGTAATATCACAAGAGTAGACTCCTGTTTCTCTGAGTATTCTCTGAGTACTTTTACTTATCTTGAGTCCAATAAACAAGTTGATATTAAGTGATTTAACATTAGACACAATAATGTCTGTTTTTGCTCTATTTCGTGAAAACAGTTTCAAACAAAGCCACACCAGAACTGTAGCGCATCTCCAAGCATCCGGTTATTCCTGAATGAATCTGCGTTTTCAAGGACTGAATGAGTGACTCACACATTAAGATTTACCGCCACCTACTGGCGGTGAATGTAAATACATTTATTTTCATACATTTACACTTTACATAGACTGTTTTTACTTAAAATATCTAACTTTTAAAGTTTTTACATATTTCTAAATTCAAAAAATTATATTTAAAACATTCGTACAACATTATTTACCAATCAGCTGCATTAAGCAGTCTATGTAAATGTGTCTAAATAATACCGCTTCAGATGGAGCTTCTGTGCCACTTCTGCAGTGCAAAGATAGATTTTTTGATGATTTCTTTTGATAGGTAACAGTCTGATTGGGTCTTATTGTTCTAACTGAAATTATTGTTTAACATTTAAAAACGAATTTTCTATTTTAATTTAAGAAATTGATGAAATATGATGCATACATTTAATCAGATTAGGGGGGAAAAAATGCTCTTATAAATGGTAAAAATGCCCGTGGAAATTAATTTAAAGGGGAAAATATCGCCCTGTAATGGGAAAGTTCATGTCTGTTATACAATACAATACAATACAAGTTTATTTATATAGCACATTTAAAAACAACTGGTGTTGACCAAAGTGCTTTACAAGGCTAAAAGAAGTCGACAATAACGACAGAATTTAAGCACTAGAGAAACAATAAAAGTAAAAAAAATAAAAATAAAGGAGAACAGCTAGTTACAAAAGAAATTTAGGCCAATATGAGTCACGGGATATTGAAAGCCATGGAAAAAAAGTAAGTTTTCAGGGCAGATTTAAAAGTTGACAAGGTTTGGGCAGATCTGATGTAGGCTGGAAGGCTATTCCATAACTTGGGACCGATGGCCGCAAATGCACGATCACCCCTGTTTTTAAGTCTGGTTCTAGGAACATATAGTAATTCAGAGTTCCTAGATCTAAGTGATCTAGACTGAGAAGGTGGAAGCAGTAATTCAGATAGGTACTGTGGCGCTTGGTTCCGCAAAGACTTAAAAACAAATAACAAAACTTTGAAGTCAATTCTGTATTTGACCGGTAACCAATGAAGCAAAATCAGAACTGGTGTAATGTGATAATTTTTACGCTTCCCTTTGAGGAGCCGGGCTGCGGCATTTTGGACTAACTGTAAGCGTGTGACACAAGACTGAGAGGCACCAATATACAAGGAGTTACAATAGTCTAGGCGAGACGTCACAAATGCATGCATGACAGTTTCAAGATTCTTACCAGACAAAAAGGGCTTAACCTTTGCTGAAAGACAAAGATGATAGAAACAAGACCTAACCACAGAACATATCTGCTTATCAGTCATGTTCTGACTGTTATCAAGCAAAACCCCCAGATTCCGAACACAGGTAGTACTGTAAGGTAACAAAGTTATTGATCAGAAAGTGCTCCTAAATTTTTGACTGTGCTCCTAAATTTTTTTATAAGGAGCACAAGTGCTCCTAAAGAGAAATGTTTGCATAGAGCCCTGTACATGATTATTAAAAATAGATCAAAGACCTTTTTTGATCACAATTCACCAAAAATCTGCTAATGTGATCATACCTTTACCCTAAGTACTATTAAACATCCTGGAGAGTTTGTGCTATTGACATTAACTCTTAACACACTATTGATTGATTTTCTGTCATTTATGGACAACGCTTCCCTGCCATTCATGAGTTTTAATGGCAATCTGTGTTTTCACTGTTATATGTTGGAGGTGCGGTTACACATCTTCTGAAATAGTACAGCATCTCCAGATCCAAAAACAAGTGAAGAAAAAGATCATCTGCATAAACCAGGAGCGGACAGAAGTTGTTTACACACAAGTAAGCTAACGCAATCATCAAACATTCAACGGCATATAAATCAAAACTGCCTAACGTTACTGAATGAAATGTCGAAACCCACAAAGAGGTAATGGACTGTGTTGATGGACTCGATCTCCATTAATTCACATCTTGATCATCATTATGTCTTTGACAAAACACTTTTTTCTTCAGATTTTTTATTTTTTTATTTTTTTAAATAAAACTTTCATGCGTTCAATATTGACTGTTTACATATTCAGACAACAAAATATTCTGGGGGCCATGAAAGTTTTGTGAACATGATCAAAAATGGTGGCACTGGCTAGGAGCTTAAAAATGACCCCAAATAGTGTTTTAAAAAATGTACTTCAAAGGAGAGAACAAAGCCATATCTACAGATCAGAATGTCATGAAGACTTGGATCATTTTAATACCCACAACACCCCGATGTCATGTCTTCAAGAAATATTAAAATCCATCATGTTCTTCTCTGTTAAGGAGCTTTGAGCACTAATGAGTGTACAAATGAAAGAGTGTGAGAAAGTGACTGATCACATAGAGGGTTAATAAAACTGACCCAGATAGCTGGCCTCATTCCAGCGGGCACCGACCCACAGCCACGCCCACAGAAGCAGAGAACAGGAGCTCTGAATGACGGTGTCAGCAACACTGAGATCTCACTCTCTCGCAGACACACAGATAAAAAAATCCTGTATGTTCTGACTATGCAAAAGAGTTTGGGCTTTATCCAACTCTCACTCTCTAAAAACACAGTCCACACAAACAGAAACTGGACAAACCTGTACTGGCTTTGATCCATAAATAAAAGGTCAACAGCACCTATTAAAGCACAAGAGCAAAGAAATCTGCAGCAATCCTGAAACGGCACAATGACTGAGTGTATTTTTTCATGACTGTGAAAAATGTGTTTGTCATGGCAGTGGCCGTAACTCTACCCCAAACACAATCCAGCATTAGAAAACAGCACTAGCCAGCACAAGAGTGCAAGTCAGATGCAGATACTGCCCCTGCTCCTCTCAGCCATTTTCAATTCTGTTCACTGAGTCATAAATGCTGCAGGCAGGAGGACAAATGTGCTTCACAAATTCATTCCAGCATTAAATCACCTGATTGGCAGGAATTTGTCAAAACACCATCCGCAGCATGTCAAAACTCATTTTTACGCCAGTGGGAGAGAAAAACGCTCAAAAGTGAATGCTCAATTCTGTTTGTCACCAACTAACTCCAGGGTTGCAGATCTAAGGCCAGAAACAAACTTTTAGCAAGGGCGTAAATACAGATACAAATGTGTATATTTGATGTGTGCACATTTGTGCTACAGTGGTGGTAAAAAACCTCAGAACTCAGTAGAAATACTGCAGAAGGAATGATAGTTACCTTCAAAAATTATTGTTAAGATAGTAGTGTCAAAAATATCGATATTTCGATATGTATCGATACTGAAATATCTGAAACGATACCAACACTCCTTTCTGCAGTATCGATACGCCGATACCAGCTGCTCGTTCTTGCTCTTCTCTCCGACAGCAAGTTGACACGCACCAGCCTCCTCTCATTCAGTAGTCTCATTCACTCCGGTTAAATAGTGTTGGTGTGACCGGGTCTGAATTTCAGCACAAGATTGCGCATTCCTGCTCAATTCTACTCATTCCCTCAGATTTGTATTTAATTTTTTACAATGAAGATTATCCAATGTTTTTTTTTTAATTTGATTACTTCGTTTCTTTATTCAGTTTCTTACCTCAATATTCTAGGGCTAGGATACTACTGTTAGACCTACAGTAATAAAGCAGTCTATTTCATTTGTATCTTTATTCTATTGTATTTATTTGTGCTGTTAGTAATTTATTTGTTCTTATTACTGTTTACTTGTCTTATTTAACCCTTAAATGCTTGAATGTTTCGCCAGTCACTCTTACATATTCGAATCTATATCTAACACGAATGGATCCCTACCTAACAATTACAGAAGAATAAAATAAAGCATATTTTGTTACCTTTGGAGCTTGGAAGGGCTCAGTTTGAGCAGATGTTTTATGCCATCATCACTGTCCTCGTCAGAGCTCATTTCCCAGTAAATTCCTCAAATGATAGTTTTGAGAATAATGTTTGAGCTCGTGAATATAAGCCGATTCGCGATCTCAAAAAACTATAATTTTCAACATTTTCAAAATCAATATTTTGATCGCTGACAGTTTCACCAGATCCATCAAATGACAGTAATATTTGATTACGTTCAGTACTTGCTCTACAGTAAAACGCTGAGCCATTTCACGTTTTGCTAATGATACTTCCTATTCTTTTGTTTTCTGTCTGAATGAAACGTCACTTCATCATTGTGTATCAGACATTTCCACCTTGTGGAATAAAGGTTAATTGCACTTATTCCGTCATCAAAGATTAAATTATTGTTGTGCAGAAAAAAATTATACGTACACTTATACACACCTCGGGTCGTTAGCGACCCTATAAAATTTTTACAAAAAAAAAATGAATGGGAAAACAGGCATTCTTTTATAATTGTATGATTTTTTTCTTGTTATATTGTTTATAATGAATTGATTGAGGAATACTAAGAAGGTTGATGTCTAACTTTAAAAAATGAATGAGGAGGAGGGTAGTGAATGACGTCAGGGGTCGATAAAGACCCGAGGGTATGTATTTAAGTGTTAAATTAAATTTACTATTTGAAGTCAAGCTTCCTTGTGCTTAGGGCTGGGTATCGTTCAAAAGTTTTCGATACCGATACCTGAACGATACCTTTTTCGATACCAATTTTATAAAATCTGTTTTAACAAGATTACATTACCTCAAAAAATCTTTGGTTTTATATTTTAAATTTGTTGACTTTTTTTTTACAGACTCAAAGACTCATCTCCTGAGCCACTGCACAAAGGAATAAAAAAGCACAAATGAACAAAATTTAACCAACACAATAAATCAGTGCAAATAGTTTTAATGAATTTCAGTTTTCAATGCAAAAAGTCAGTGTGTGAGGCTCACTGCAGATCCTTTTAAATCACTCAGCAATTGTTGTTCTTCTTCTTCAAAAAAAAAAAAATTATTATTAACTATATATATATATATAAAATGTTGTACATTTTAATGATAAATTCATTAAGTTGGTGCACTTTGAGAGTTCAAAATAAAGAGCTCCAACCCATGTTCATTGTGCAAATTGAACAAAGACAAAGTCTGTGCATCTACCCGCCAACCGTCCGATGATATTCTCTGATTTATCCGATTATCTACATCTGATCATCACATTACAATTATTAAAATTCTCAGTGTTAAGCATGATGATATGGTAACATATCACACTAAAGTAGGCTGCTTATAAATTAACATTTATTTGAATTGTATTTCTTATTTGCCTTAATTTCATTTCCTTAGCCTAAAAACAGGCTTTACTCCCTTAAACCTTAAATTGTCACTGTTTCCTTACATCATTGCTGGATGTATAATTATATAATTTCTGTTAGTTAAGCTTGTGTATATTTTTAGTTAAAGCTGTTAAGTTATAAAGCAATATCTCTTTGTGTTTTATATAATGACCACTAGGAGGTGCTCTAGGCACACGTTTTCCTTGATTGATTTTCTCTGAAGAGAAATACGTTCAGTTCAAAGCGAAAGTACGAGTGACGCACGTTCGTTGCGTTATACCATGAAATTAGAGTTCCGTGTCTTTATTAAAATCAACACATTAATGATTCATCTCTCATCCACCCGCAATTAATTGGAATTTTTTTTTTTTTTTTTTATTACTTGGCCCAACCCGCGGATTATCCGCAGTATCAGGAGGATGCTGATACCCTTTTTCCACCAGAATTGTTCGCGTTCTGGAGCCAGAGCCTGTGCTCGTGCAGGTGAACTAGAGCCCGTCACGAACCGGTCGTGTGTTTCCATAGACTTGAGGAACGAACGCTGATGTAACGCTGCTGTGTGTTGTACCTGTCCATAACTAGTCTAAAAAACATTGCGCGTCCCGCTGTTTCTGCAGGCAGTGTGACACTTCTGCTTTCTGTTCACAGTATCTGTCAATATCTCACCCTTCCTTTTCGGAGATAAACAAAGTGAAACCTTTGATTTACTCGCTCTCTCGCACATAGGGTCTCTCTCGGGCACATAGTTTTATATATTTAGATATAAATAACAACGTAGCGCAACATTATTACTTGCTCAACGAGACAGCGAAAGCATTTCTCCGCCCCCTCTCCCCAGCTCCGTTCTGAGGTATCGAAATTGTGTACCGAATGACAAGACACTTTTCGATACTCGATAGTAGAGGCAATTCGGTCGGTACCTAAAAAGTATTGAGTTCGATACAAAATTATCCCATTGTAAAAACTCATTTTATATTGTAAAATGTCAAAAATTTAATTTTTTTTATTAAAATTCATTGGTCTTATATAGTAGCATACATTTAGATCATGATAACCACAGTTAAAAACACACATATAGCACCTCAGTAACATGGTAAAATATAACTATATGGATTCTGTGGTATTTATATGAAAAACAGCCTAAATGCATTTAGAATAAAGTACTGTATTTATATTTACAAATATATAATTACAAAAAATACTGTAATTATATTCCATTACTCCTTCAATACATTTAACACATTTTATTTAGCCTTCTGACTATATTGCTGCGCACAGTGTTTCTCCTGTTTGTCAGCGCTGTTTCATCTGTCTTTAAACTAGTTTAAATCACTGAGACATTTGTGTTCTTCATTGAAATCAAATGCTTCTTACTGGATCTCACAGCGCTGTTTAGTGGTCGCATGGCCGAGACCGTTCAGCGAGTAAACGCATCTGCTATAGCAAGCTCACGCCACGCTGCCGTATGAACTTTGAGTCAAGCGGATAACTGATCTGTGTGGCGTGGTTCAAACGAGCAGTGCTGTTTCATTCCGCTTTTGCCGCATAAACATTATATTGAACAATTATCAAACTCTTGTTAACGTTTTATCGAAGAAAATTATATAGCGATTAGGGGTGTGCACAAATAGTTGAATATTTGAATATTCGTTCTGTAATTAATATTCGAAAAATAAAAATACTATTTGAATTTTACTATGTTGCTTTGCTGGCCGCAAATGCAGTGAATCAATGATAAATCCTAAGCACTAAAACTCGCAGTTATAACTAAATAAACCGGGTGGCACTGTGGAGTGTGTTTAAAAAAGTTTATTTCATTTGATCATCACATGATGTTGTCTGCCTCGCGAAGTTTGGAATTACTTGGATGAAAATGATCTTACAAAATGTAATTACTTTTGATCAAATGAATTAATGAAACCGAGTTATCGTAATATCATCACCATAATGAGAAAGCACATGAAATCAAAACACCCGTCGAATGAGGAACGACAGCTGTCCATCACTGCATTCACGACAGGTAAGCGCAGCTGTAACGTTACCCCAATAAGTGAGCCAAGAAGATGACATCTGATAGCAAAATGATTTTAAGACATATGCTTTCTTTAAATTTCGTGCTACTGTTAGAAACGTAGCTTAGCACACGTTATCTTTTGTTTCGTCAGCGCAGCTCGTTTTCTCACCCGAGCATGTGGATATTGTTTTTCTCAACATGAACATGTGAAACAATATGAACACGTCACGATAACCATATGCTGACTCCAGTGAATTATGTACGTTTTGTATGATAACTGGCGCTGTCTGCTTTATTAGCGTTTTTCCAGTTTGCGCTGCTTGAGTTTAAATACTTTTTTCTTTATATTTTTTTGTTTCCATATAACGTTATTGCTTAATGCTTTGAACTAAAAGAAACGTAAGCTTATGTATATTACGTAAGCTTGTTGTGTATATTGCCTAATAGTAAGCTTGTTGAGAATTGGTTACAAAACCTTGATGATTTAAAAAAAAAAATAACGTCCTTCTCGTTTAACCTCATTTAAATAAACGAATATTCGAATATTCATTTTTTACGGGCCCAAATATTAGAATATAATTTTTTGGAAAAATGCCCATCCCTAATAGCGATAATTACCATTATCGTTTTATCACCCAGCTTTCTAGTGCACTCTAGTGTGTCGAGTGCACGCTATCAAAGCATACTTTAAAAAGCTGTGCGTTCACTTCACAACTGGAGTATACTTAGGGAAATATCCAAATTAAAATGTTTCATGCTGGGGTTTTCCAGGACCAGGAAAGACAACACCAGGAAAGACAACACCACAATACGATTACAAATTAAGCATGATCAACTACAGGCACTAAAAGCCTCTGACTGACATGAACACACAGGCAAGTATGAATCCAAAACCCACTCTGAGATTTCAAAGAAATAACCGGCCAATTAAGCACGTCAAACATTGGCAACGATCAGAGAGATCAGTCAAGGTCTGCCAACATGTTCTCTCTGTGCAAGTCACATTTCACAAAAAACAAAACATTACTTCATTTATTAAGCTCTGGGCAATGTTAATGTCTCAATTTAAACAGGATGTTATACCACTAATAAAACAGAAATGCCAAAGCAGCACAAAATATAACCTATTTTATAAGCTATTTGATCAAAATGAAGCATTAAGAAATAATTTCTCATTTAATCAACATAATATGTAACTGATAAATGAATTCCGAAGGAAAGAACGACAAAAGCCTCAAAGTGACCCCGGCAGCCCTGTGGGCGTGATGCTCAAGCCGTTCCCAGAACCGCTATCAGGCTCTGCTGTGATAATGCGAGACAGACAGTTTGTTTACCAGATTGGACGCAGAGGCCTCAGCGAAGGACAGCCCTCTGGGGATGATGAGGATGTGATCCTGCTCCTTACTGACACGAACCTACAAGTTTTAAAAAACACAAATAAGCAGCTGTGTTTTTCTTCTCCTGATCAACTCAGCTCAAGGTTTCTTAATCCGTTCCAACAGGCATCCAGATATTCCAAAATTTGGATATTTCTCTTTTTAACACATCAGCATGAGCAGAAATGCCGTATCTACACCATTTTAGGGCTGGGACAATACATCGATGGATCGTGAATCGAGAAGTGATTCTGGATCGATTCTAATATTTTCCGAATCAGACTAACTCCAGACTAACTTACTAGGAGCACTGTAGCCACTTACTGAAAATTTTAGGAGCACAAGCAGAAAATTTAGGGGCATACCTTAAATCGACCTGCAGCGCAGTTATTCATATTTTCCCCCATTTTGACTGTATTACTGACAAATGCCTTTGTAATAAATAGACATAATTTATAGAAAATACAATGCGCAGTTTTATTTAAAGTTTGCAAGGCTCCAGATTAACATTTGACAATATTTAAATACTAATTCAAAAGCAAAACGATTGAAAATATATATTAGGGAGTGGAAATGACAGCCACCTACTGGGTACAATGGCAATTTAATGTCTTTTTTTTTTTTAATAAGTGTGAGTTTTCCTACATGTTGAAAATTTTAGTTTCATTAATGGGGGTAATCTATGAATACAAATAATGTTTTGGTCATCACATTAAAAACATTTAAATATGATAATATTAGAGTTTTGAATTGCTGGAAAAAGATGTGTGAAGTACTTGAAGGCATTTGACTATTTCTGCCACAATTCCACGGCTACAGTTAGTGTTACTAGATTAAATCCATGACGAATGTTGTTCATTTGTGGACTGAAAGCCTTCTATAACTTGTTCATTCATGGCACAATGTTTCTCCTGGTTTCCACGTCAGCTCTGTTTGATCTTATTTCTACGGTTAATAGTGGAGAACTCTGTGCCAAATTTGAATGCTTCTCACTAGATCTCGCAGCGATGTTATTAATTCTGTGGAGAATTCAAATGCTTTCTTTACTGGATCTCCCAGCGCTGTGTAGTAACAATGTTCCGTTATCAAGATCGGCTCGTGAGTAGCTTGCGATGCACTGACATTGGTCCGAAATGATAAACGGTCCGTGAAGTACAAACGAGTAGCACAGTTTCGTTCCCCTTTCATTAAGTTTGCCATTTAATGTTGGGCAATGTTATGGTGGTCGCGCCAGCGTGACTGCTAACAAATTTGATCGCACCGGCACATAAAATGGTCGCAAAATGCGCAGTCTGGAGCCCTGCGTATGAATCACGATTCTCTCTCAAATCGATTCTGAGCTTAATTTTCAACAGCAGAAGCCACTGCGTGCTTTAGAAACAGATGTACTCTGCTTCCTTCCAATTCCTTAAAACACACCACTTGAACCTTCTATAAAATAATCATTCATAAAGTTCGAAAAGGTTGAAGCGAATTACAAGGGTGTTTGCAGTGGGCTGTTTACATTAATCTCGTGTCACAAAAGCATTCTGAGGTGCAAATACCTTCTCAGACTCAGCTGAACACACAAGCGGTCTTCTTCGTGAGCATTTGAGTATGCGGTTAAAAAATAGCCTAGAGCGCCATCTGCTGTTAAAAACTAAGCTCAGAATCGATTTGCGATGAATTTTGAAAATATTAGAAACGATCCACAAATTGCGATGTGTCGATAATACTGTCCCAGCCCTAAACAATATGATGACAAACAGCATCTTTCTCCATTGACGGCCATTCAAATGTAGTCATGTATAATTCAATAATAATATAATAGTATAATATGACATTATTGGGGATGAAACGAATGGAAAAGCAGATATCTTTCTCCAAGTATTACAGATCTACTTTGCTCAATGAATTGAACTATGTTTATTGCCCGCAGGAATGGATTGCGAAACACTGGATAACACTATGTACATCATTCACTTTCATTTCCTTGTTCTAAAATACTGACACAAAATCAACTATAATATTTCATCTTTGGTACCAATATCAATGATAGAAAGCTATGCCTTACTGTAATATAACAGTTTGTGAAGTGGGCCCAGCTGAACAGGTCCACTATTCTGTAGAGGCTGGCCAGTTTGCAGCGGGTCTGTTTCTCTCCCTTCACCATAGTACTGGACTCAATGCTGAACATGTCGTTTATTGGGGTCACCATGCCCAAACCTGAGAAAACAACAATTGGGAACAATTCAAGAACAGATTAAAAACAAAGAATTTCTTTCTCCTTTGTTTGTGTTAATAGATTTTAATCATTTAATAAGATGGACTTCAATTAAAGATTTAGAAAAAAAAAATACCTGAGCACATAACTTAAAATTGACATTTCAGAACTGCTCTCATGGGAATATGGACAACAAATTGGTGTGTAAATCAATACCCTGATACTTATCAAACTCAGACTCTAAATTAAGCCATTGGTGTGTCCTGATTAACTGATAACACCTCAGAAGTGTCCATGAAACACTGATATGCCTGAAATCTAATAAAGATGTTTTCGTTCTACTGAATTTATACAGCTAAAAACACTTCTGAAATCAATTTAACATAGCTTATTTAGGGATTCTTGTCAAAGAACAACAATGAAATCAAATAATACTTTTAAAAAGAAATAAAACTCAATTCAGCCATACAGTAAACATGATTAGCTCTTCACATCTACAATAATCACATTTTTTTTGAACTACAGTTAAAGCACAGTGTATCTTACAGAACTCCACTTGGCTAAATGTTCCAGAACTCATCCTTGAGCTCCAGGTGGCTAAACGATCCGTAAATCATTTCAGACCTTCAGTTATTACAAGTTTGGGGAACTCAACTCATCCTTGAACTTCAGTTGACTATGGATTCCAGAACTGTTTCTTGAGCTCCACTTGCCTGAACTTTCCAGAATTCATCCTTAAACTCCAGTTTTCACAAAACATTCTAGAAATTAACCTTGGAACACTTTCTAGACCTCCACTGGCTAACATTCCAAAACTCATCTTTGAACTCCAGATGGCTAAACATTCCCATGCTATGTTTCCCAAAACCATCGAGAGCTAATTTGATCATAGAGAAATGGTAATTGGACCATTGATCTTGGCAATGGTCTCCACACTCATCTTTGGCTCACAATGCTTTTGGGAAACACAGCCCAGATCTCATTCTAGAGCTCCAGTTGGCAACACATTTCAGAAATCATCTTTGAACTCCAGATGGCTAAATGTTCCAGAACTATTTTCAAAACTCCACTTGACTAAACATTCTAGAACCATTTCAAACCTCCAGTTGACTGAATATTCCAGAACTCATTATAGAACTCCAGCAGGATAAATCTGGAGCTGAGTTTACAGTGTAAGATTGAGAATTGCTTTCAAAATCTCCATTGAATAGATTTCAAATGTCATATTTTATTATGTTAATGATTCAGAAACCACAACCGTGATACATTTTAAATGACAATGTTTTTGCAACTTAGTTTACATAAATGGGAAAGGCAAAATGGGAAGGGAGCTTTGCATTTTGAATGGTCTACATAGTATATTAAACTCTTATTTCTAAATATCAGATCCAGTTTTCCATGATATATTCTAGAAAATACTCTAGACATACAGACACCTATGAGGTTTAGGCTCTGACTCTGAATGTACAGCAAGTATCGAAAGGGGTCCACTGAAGTTCCACTGATTAGTTCCACATAGCAGAGCACAGAGAGAAAACGGACACATGTGTGCAGGGCTGGATGGGGTGATAAGGAAGGAAGAAGTAAGATAAAAGAATGCAAAGGCTTTCTTGAGTTGGCTGGTCGTATTTCCTCCCTCAATGTTTGTTGGGAACAGCTATTATTTAATGACCTGTATGTTAAAAACTAATCTTTTCTCTGGTGCATTTAGCCTTTTGTAGCTGCATGTGTTTATTTTTTATGTACAGCACTTTGGTCAACCAAGGTTGTTCTTAAATGTGCTTTATAAATAAATTGGAATTTAACTGTGTATCTCTGAACAGGTGGATGAGTGGGGCAGTCTGTGACATTGGAGGATTGAAGTAATGTTGCAATCTTTTGCTGTGGAGATGAGCCACACCATGCCGATACTCACTGAGGGGGGATGTGGAGAAGCCCGCTACGGAGCTGGCCATGAAGAAGTCTGCAATCTGCCGCAGAGCGAGCAGTCCTGCTGGGTTATTCCCCTTGTTCATCTGTTCCTGGATCATTCCCTCTAGCTCATCCCTAAAAGCCTGAAAGAGAAAGAAAGCATGAGATTAGAGATGTCTCACACACAGTAATGAGAGAACACATCATGTACAGTTTTTTCCACTTGTATCTCTGCAACTAGTTAAGTATATTAACCTAGAGGCCTACTCCACTCACTCGGAAGGGCTAGAGGTGACCAAACAGAAGGATATCTGATGTTCTCTACAGACAAAAAGACAGTGAAGGATAAAAGTAGCATCACACTGTCTTTGGTAACATCCAAAATCCCTTTCAAGTCCACGGGAACCTTGTAGCCTTGAAAATTTATTTTCCATGTTTAAGGAAGGAAATCATCCATAACCCCTTTTTAAAACCAGTGATAAAGCTCTTCTGTATGATGTGCTGTCATTCTGCACACCTGCTCGGATTCTCAGGCTGAATGATCAAAGGGTTCAGGCTAAAGAATGAATCACAGGATAAACAGACGCTGATGGAGTGCTTACATGCGTGTAATAACAGAGGAGATTCACTGACACAATGCCTCAGTTATGATGACTGTTCTTTCTTACTGTACAACTGCATAGAAACTTGTCTTATTACCAGGTGTGAATATGTGTCTGGATGTGAGCTGATGAATGTAAAACTTCCTTCGGCACAGTATGCGAGATTGTCGCACTGATATTTTCCAAGCATGCAGAATACATGCAAACACTATGCAAAAACATATGCATAAACCAGAATAAGAAAGGTAAACAAGTCTTAGCATGCATGCTCACTGATAGCCTGATGTATTTTGCACACAAAATGGTGAGCAAAAAAGCAGCAGTTTTAATCTGACAAACTGGGTTTATGAGTTTAAAGTTGTGTTTATATAGTATCGGACTGCAATAAGCATCAATCAATCACTCAATTTGCCAATGGTTATTGACATCAAATCTTTGAGAGACACTCAGAAATTTGTTTGAGGCACTTAGTACAAGTTAACTAGATATCCATGAGCAGAACTGTTCTGCTTTGTGATTCTGTGTAAAGTAAGTACTTATAAGTTTTCAATTGACAGAAATCTGATTTCTGCCCATTTCTCTCCCTTCTCCCCTCGGCAGTCTATTATTGTGGCAACAAATATTTCAGACAATTCCCCCATAAATAGCACCAAAAATTTCCAATTGGGTGTTTCTTGGCTAGAAAAAAAAAAAAAGCAAAATTGACAGTGTGTATGTGCAAGACTACAGGAAAACAGCAGTCCGAATTGGAGTCTGCTTCAAATCTACAGTTAAGGACTTTACCTCCACAGGGAAGTGAGCATGGTGTTTGTGTATCCATGTGCGGACCGTTCCTGCCAAACTCTCACCTAGTTTATGTATATGGTTTGTCCATCAGTGCAGTTTACTGTGGCTTGATTACCTAATCTAGGGTGAAAAACTACACAGTAATCAAATTAAATTAGCCTTTAAGTTTGTTTGGTTTTGAATGAGAGCCTAATTCATCAAACATACACTGAGAAGATAAAGGGAAAGTAAGAAGCCACATCAATTCATGCCCTTAATGCTTACATAATAGCTCATAACTAAGGTTAGGGGTTTGTTAAAGTTTGAACTGTAAAGGTGTGGTCACATTAAAGTATTTTTGTGGGCAAAATCCAGTCATTTCAATAGTAATCCTTGAGATTGGGAAAATCACGTGAAGGCGAAAAATTCCCACGCAGATTTCATAACACGCTCAAGTGGGTCATGCGAATTGGCCATACTTAACAGAAGAAAGTACTGCTTGGTTTGAAAGTGACTTCTGTGTGAGCTCTGCTTCATAAATCACTTCACTACTGACAAAAGACAATGGATGTTTTTGGCTTCGAATTTTTTTTAGAAATTTTGCTAATGTGAACGCACTTAATGTGAGCAATAGTAATAGTGATGCTTGTCAAAGTAAACCACACTAAATAGGTGTGAACGAACACAGAAGCACTCTGAGATCAGTTTTGTTTTGTGCAGGTTTCGTTCAGCGAGGTGCTTCAGAGGTGAACAGCATGATGAAATATTAACCGTGAGAATCATCAAACATGCCTCCAAAACAAACCAAGCAGCCAACATGCTTGCACAGGGTTACGCACTCACAAAAACATGGGTTATTATGCCCACACTTGTCATTAGATCAAAGCAGTGATGATCTAACTCCATAGCAACATTAATATCAAACCATAAAACTGTATCAGTCATGGTGGAAGATGTTATCTAAGCTTTAACACATTGTTATGTGGGTCAGAGTCAGTACTGAAGTGCTGTCTGACCCGACAAGGTGAATTTGTTTTAGTAACCCATTCACCTCACTCGATGAGCACATGGGCCGCTCTTCAAACTCAATGGTGCAAGCCAAAACCGGCTAAATGTAGCTGAATTACAAAGGTGAGATGGAGATATCCTGTGCTCTAATTCCCTGTGTGAGTATTAAATTGTGCTTGAATGAGAACTGGACGCCCAGGACAAGGCATGAACAATCCCGCCTGCCTCTCAGCATGAATTCCTCTCAAACGTGAGGGTCCTGACCAACCCAAACCACAGCGCTCTTGGAAAACAGCTACGACTCTGGGAATGGCATGGTTTAATGTTGAAGAGGGAAACAGAGGGGAGTGGGGGAACTAAAAATAACTCAAGGGAGGAAATTCAAGACAAATTCAATTTTGCCATTACAGTTTAATATCATTAACATGTTGTTTAACCTCCTAAGCAAATATCAGACAAGCGAAGCCTGCGGTCCCTCAGAGCAAACTGCTATTTTTCCTCAGTTTCCAAAACTTGAGATGTCTCCATTTGTTTTGGTTGTGACAGCACAGATGAGGTCTAAGCATAGCAAGCTCCGCCCTGCCTATAATAGTCTGACCTTAAACACAGTCTACGGACAGAGGTGTAATTTAAGCAGCTCTCTTCCACACGCACACACGTGGAAACCCTGATGCTACAGAGGGAGAGAGATGAAAGAGAGGCTTGTTGAATCAGCTCTGATAGTGCAGATGTAAACACACAACCCTGTGTGCCGATACACCTGCTGCCTACCCTGCCTGGCTCCTCTCCATACAGAGTGAAGGATGAGTGAGAATAGTATATAGTGTGTCTCAGAAACACGTGCTCAGACAGCTGCTACTAATAAAGCCCAGCGGGTGATGCCGTAATTAACCGTGCTGTCACACCACCTCTGTCTTTATCACAATAACAGAGATCATAATGACAGAAAGAATGCATTTCATTTTCACATACTGACACTAAAGTTTAGCCATTTTATGTTTTCTTTACAAAAGCAAATTCACAATAATATCTGGAAACTATGCAGTTACTATACTACAAGAAACCCCAAAGATCTTCAGTTTTGCCCATAAGCTGCACGCACCTCAAAACAATGCACTTTAATGATGACCTTGCTTAATCAACCATCAATAAGTATAATCAATTAAATTATTAAAATTAATTGATTGCCGATTAATCGTTAGCATCCCTAACCACTACCGTTCAAAAGTTTGAGATCAGCAAGATTTTTAAAGTGTTAGTTCACCCTAAAATTAAAATGTCATTAATTACTCACCCTCATGTTGTTCTACACCCATAAGACTTTCGTTCATCTTCAGAACACAAATGAAGATATTTTTGATAACAGAATGCTGTCGGATTTCCTTCCATTGGCTGCCTGACTACCACTTTGATGCTTCAAAAACTTCATAAAGAGATTGGAAAACTAATCCATATAAATCAAGTGGTTTAGTCCAAATTTTCTGAAGAAAATCGATCGCTTATGAAAAGATTTAATTTAGGCTTTTACTCGCATGTAAACATTGATCAGCGAACATCAGCTGAAGCTCAACCGAACGTGAATGACACAAACCTCTTCCGAAAGCTTAAACATGCTGCGTAACCAATGAGGTTCATTCTCGTGCGTTACGCAGCACCTTTGAGCTTCCGGAAGAGGTTTGCTCTTCAAGTTAGGTTGAGCTTCTGCTTATGTTCGCTGATCAATGTTTACATGCGAGTAAAAGCCTAAATTAAATGTTATCATAACAAGTGATCAATTCTCTTCAGAAAATTTGGACTAAACCGCTCTAATCTTATGGATTAGTTTTACGATCTCTTTTTGAAGTTTTTGAAGCATCAAAGTGGTAGTTTGCAAAGGCAGTCTATGGAAAGAAATCTGACAGCATTCTGTCATCAAAAAGGTCTTCATTTGTGTTCTGAAGATGAACGGAAGTCTTACGGGTGTGGAACGACATGAGGGTGAGTAATTAATGACAATTTTCATTTTAGGGTGAACTAACCCTTTAAATGTTTTTGAATGAAGTCTGAAAGAAGTGCTCAAGAAACATTATTATTAATGTTGCAAACAGTTGTGCTGCTTAATATTTCTGTGGAAACAGCGATACATTTTTTTAGGATTTTTTTTTACAAAGTGAGGGACGAGTCGGTATTATTCGCTGTGTTAATCAACAGCATGTGACAGATGTCGTCCATACAGCTTAACTTGTATTGAACCCAGAACATTTCTTTGAACACATTATGCGTTTACTGAAATGTCTGCAGGAGTGTAATCTGTGCAGTATGTTCACTGTAATCTCTCCAGTGTGTGTTAAACTGTAATCTTGTGTGTGTGTTCGCTATAATCTCTCTCTACTGTAGGTCAGAGGTGCTGGGCTGTGCGTCGCTGGCAAGATTGTGTATGTATGTTAGATGTGGATGTTGGTGGTGTGCGTGTAATAGGGTGTGGTCTTCCAGATGGGTTTTATGGTGCAGCTGTGGCTTTGTGTTTACGATTGAGCTGTAACTCAAAACATCACACCAGAAGCACAATTAACTTGCTGACAAACCTACAAGAATAAAGCATAAATCTTTCATTGAGAACAGAGAGGCCGAGTAAGGTGCAAGCAGCTGGGTTCAAAACTAACTTTAGAAGTTCATGCCAAGCTTTGAATGTAAACTTCATGCTGGCATGGCGTTTATTCAAAACCACACGGCTCGGGACAACCTGTAAAATCTATAAGTAAACACTTTTACATTACAGCACATTCTTGCCAATTAAATCTGTGGAAAAGTGGAAAAACATCCCTGTACAGTACAAACCAACCAAAACATTTGTTTTAACAATGTGTACTCAAGTGTTGTTTCGGAGTGCACTGAAAACAGTATTCTACTTAAAAAACAATTTTCACTGTGAAACTGCTCGTAGATATCACAAATATTTCCAAAAATTGCAGGTAACCCAGTGAATTAAACACAAATTTACCAGAAATAGTATTTTCTTGTAAAACAATTCAATAACCTTTAATTTATTTTCAACATCAAAATTAATTTTATTGACAGTGAGCATTTGTGTTTTCTTACTGGACTCTGTAGTATCTGTGTGACTCTTTTCTTCTGCTCCATCATGTTGAAGTCTTGTCGCAGGTCAGGTGACATGTTGCGTGCGCGCAGGTATTCGGGGTCATTTTCATTGATGCGGTCGAAGTAGCCCTCCCGTTTCCCCACGCTGGGGGGCGGAGGGGTTGTCACCACCCCCTGTTTCGACTCCCCACTCATCTCTACTGTATTTTCCTGCTGTTTTCACCTGGAGAGAAAGAGAAAAAGATTCAGCTTGAGCATGTGTGGAAACATAATTATCCAGACCGATTAGATATAAAAATGTGTAAATACTTATTTTTGCACATCCCAAATAAACAATACAATATATAGTGCACTCACTAAATGAAAAAAACCTGCGAGAGGAAGTCTGTGCACTTCATTTGACAGGCAAAATCAGAAACGTCCCGAGGCTAAACTCATCATCCCACACAAACATGCACACAAGCCCATCGATCAATACAATCAAAAAACAGGCAACTGCACATTAGCTGAACTCACTTGCTGAGAGTATCACTATTCACAATGGACCTTGTTCTTTGTTCACCCTGGACAAAAAGAAGAGAGTGGCTGTCCCGCCAACAGTGAAGGGTGGCGTCAGGTCAACCAACAGGAGGGCAGCACTATCCTATAACACTATCAGGTTTAGTTAGGCCTGATTTTTGCTCTCTCTCACACACTGCTGAATTTCTCTCTCTAGTTTGAGTCAAGCTGTAGAGTATTAAAAATGAATTTCTCAAAAGTTTTGGATAATATATATATATATATTATATTTATATATACACACTACCTTTCAAAAGTTTGGGATCGGTAATATTTTTAATGTTTTTTAAAAGATGTTTTGTCTGCTCACAAAGGCTGCATTTATTTAATTAAAAACACAGTAAAAACAGTTGTATTGTGAAATATTATTACAATATAATTAATACAAATAACTTTTCTATTTGAATATATTATACAAAGTAATTTATTCCTGTGATGGCAAAGCTGAATTTTCAGTATCATTAGTCCAGTTTTCAGTGTCACATGATCCTTCAAAAATCATTCTAATATGCTGATTTGCTGCTCAAGAAACATTTATTATTATTATTATCAGTGTTGAAAACAGTTGTGTACTTTTTTTTTTTCCAGGATTCCTTGACGAATAGAAAGTTCAAAAGAACAGCATTTATCTGAAATACAAAGCTTTTGGAACATTATACACTACCGTTCAAAAGTTTGGGGTCAGTAAGAATTTATTTTATTTTTTTTTAAAGAAATTAAAGTAATTAATACTTTTATTCAGCAAGGATGCATTAAATAGATCAAAAGAGACAGTTAAGACATTTATAATGTTACAAAAGATTATATTTCAAATAAACGCTGTTCTTTTGAACCTTCTATTCATCAAAGAATCCTGAAAAAAAATTGTACACATATTTTGTACAATTGTACACAATAAATGTTTCTTAAGCAGGTATTGATGCTGAAAATTCAGCTTTGATCTCAGGAATACATTACATTTTAAAATATTTTCAAATAGAAAACAGTTATTTTAAACTAATAATATTTCCCAATATTACTGTTTTTACTGTATTTTCAATTAAATAAATGCAGCCTTGGTGAGCAGACGAAACTTCTTTTAAAAACAGTAAAAATCTTACCGATACCAAACTTTTGAACAGTAGTGTATATATTAAGAAATTCATACTTTTTTCAGCAAGGACGCATTAAAAGGATCAATAGTGAATGTTTTGACATTCAGCTGGGACCTTTTTTCAAATCACTTCTGCTGTTGTGCCAGACTGTGTCAGGCATTTTCCCAGGCCTCAGTAAAAAGCTTTCACCTGTACCTCTCTGGGCTTTCACACTCACTCTCTTCTCCAATTCATTCTGGAGGGGCGGGGGGCTTCTTTTCTCTGCTGTACGTTGCTAAGCTGCTCATTCAGGTCAAATGGCACTTGGAAAGATGGTTCAGATTAGAGACACACAACTCTGCCAGAAACACACACACAATTATGCACAGGGTGGGCTCAATAACAGAGCCCAAGCCAACAGGAAGCAATACTATGCCACACATTTTTAGGTATGTGCACTACACACACGTGCAACTTGAAAAAAAGAGAACAAATAGCCCTATTAACCTGATTAAGAGTTGTGTTCTAGGTTAAAAAGCCAAATAAACACACACAAAACAAACAAATAAGCTACAAACTCTAAAATCCATCTAAGCACATCTGACTAACAGGAAGAGGGGAGCTTAAGTTATTATGCTGAAGACAACAAGCCATACGCGCGCACACACACACAGCTCACGCGTTTCAACTTATGATGCAATATTCAAACCTAGTGAGCACTGGCTACAACTGTCGTGTGCTGACAGATGACGACAACTCTAACACACCCACACAGAAACACAACACGAAGGCTGCCAAGCCTGAAAGGCAGAACTAGAACAACTCTAAACAATGACAACAACAGCAGATGGGTGGATATTACCAAACAAAAACCACAGTATTTGTCCCTTCAAGACCCAAAAATGAAAATTCAGTTTATTCAACCTCATGTTGTTTCAAAACCACCTTTCATCCACAGAACAAAAAAAAAAAAGTAACTTAGTTCTATAAAAAAAAGTAAAAGACAAAAAATACCATTAAAGGAGTTAGTATGATTTTTTTTAATAAATAAATGCACACTTTTATTCAGCAAGGATGCATTAAATCAAATGTGACAGTAAAGACACTTCTAAGAAGCACAACTCCTTTCAACATTTATAACAATAATAAATGTTTCTTGAGCAGCAAATCTGCATATTAGAATCATTTCTGAAGGATCATGTGACACTGAAGACTCAAGTAACGATGCTGAAAATTCAGCTTTGATCACAGGAAATTACATTAAGTTATAATACAACATAAAAGTTATTTTAAACTGCAATAATATTTCATAATATAACTGTTACTGTATTTTTGATCAAATAAATGCAGCCTTGGTGAACATAAGAGACTTCAAAACGTTTATGCTACTTTTGAGGTTTGACAGTGTACATTTTGCGTAAACTAACCATTTGAAGGGTTGGTTCACCCAAAAATGAAAATTGTCATCCCAAACCCATAAAACCTTCGTTCATCTTCAGAACACAAATTAAATTAATTAATTAAAATAAATTATATTTTAATTTTGATGAAATGCGTGAGTGTTCTGGCCTCCGATAGACTGCAATACAATTACCGTCATTCAAGGCCCAGAAAAGTAGTAAAGACTTCATTAAAATAGTCAAAGTGACTGTAATGGTTCAACCTTAAATTTTATGAAGCGACCAGAATATTTTTTGTGTATTGGCCGGCTCCTGCGTCAACATCACACGCATGTGACGTGCTGCTCATGTGAACAGCGTTGGTCAATACTGAGCCAGGCGTTCTGACGTAGAACCTAGAAGCGCTTAATGTAAACAGTGTAGAAGACTGACATGAAAGAGAATAAATAGTTGAATAAATTTGTTTTTGTGCAAAAAAAGTATTCTTGCCGCTTCATAATATTAAGGTTGAACCACTGCAGTCACGTTGACTATTTTAACAATGTCTTTGCTGCCTTTCTGGACCTTGAAAGTGGTGATTATATTGCAGTCTATCGGAGGCCAGAAAGCTCACGTATTTCATCAAAAATATCTTAATTTGTGTTCCGAAGATGAACAAAGGTCTTACAGGTTTGGAATGACCTGAGGGTGAGTAATTAATGACAGAATTTTCATTTTTGGGTGAACTAACCCTTAAAAATTTCCATCTGTTGAAAACAAACTGCATAATGGAATTATAATCTGCTAAATATGAATCTGGATCTGAATCTACTGGGACAGGCTGCAGATGTCCTGTAAATGAAATTATATAACCCTGACTGTCAATCTCAGCTTATCGACTGCTTTTATGTAAAGCAGTGTGTTGATCTGGGACGTGTTGTTGATTGTTTCAAACTGTCAGGGTGGGTGTTTGAGAAAAAAAAAGTGTGGGAAATGTGGAGAAAGAAACGGGGAGGATCCTCAATCCTCACTATAGCAGCTGTTCGACATCTGAATACAGGCAATAATGAACTGCTGAGCAGGATTTCTCTCACACAATGCATAGAGAGCAGTGCTTTAATAACAGAAAGGACACTAGTAATATAATAGCCACAGAAGACAATAAAATACACTACAGGGACACCAGCAGTACAAGTCACAAGATTCACAGTGGGAACTACAGTCAAAGCCTCATTGTGTAACTGCTTTCTCTCACACAGCTTATTCAGTATGACAGGATTCCCATTTCAGACAGCAGCCACCCTCAAATGAACCATTACAATCACTACTTACCACTCACAGCGGGTCCGAGTGACCGGAGGACTGTATGTGAACATGTAACATACACTAACTCATAATAAATCAGAATTAAAAAACAGCAACATTATAATTAGCGAATGTCATAAGACATTTATACATTTTTAGATGAGTCTTAAGCACCCTAAGGTTCCTTTAAGGCAACTGTACAATGCGCACCCCCCTCCCTTTTTCCTCCCACACCCCCTCATCATCTTCAGCATGCCGTACTATTTTTCTTTATATCTTTAGCAGCTCTATAAATAGAGCGCGAGAGATTTTCAGACTCAGATTTCAGTAGTGCCAAAGGGTCTCGCGCTCAGAATAGCGGACTATCAGCGCGCGAGGGGGTGTGTGCGTGCTCGCGCAGAAAATAACGATAAGGTAGGCTAAAAAAGCACTAAGTTATAAAATTACATCTTAAAAAATCTTAGTGTTTTAAGTTTACAAAAATAGTCGAGTCCTTCTTTGAATCTTTTTAACGCTGTTTTGATTACAGGCAGCGATACTTGTTGTTTACTTAATCATTACATTTTAATTTAAACGACAGTGTAGGGTTAAAGAATAAACCAGAAAAGAAAACGGAGTGGTTTTCCTGAACTTAATGCCGTTAAACTCACCTGTTTGCCCCTCACAGAGTGAAAGTCCAGTGAGCGCTCGAGCGCATCTCTCTCATTCCCGCCTCAAGAATCCCAGATTACCTCAAAGGATTAAACACGACAAAAGCACTCCAAAAACTCCACAAACAGTTCGCAATTCCACTCAATAAAGCGCAAAAAGCAACTCTCACACTGCGACACTCCTCTTCCCTCGTAAATGGGGGATTTTCGGCTGTAATGTTCGTGTGTGTGTGTGTTTGCGAGGATCTGCTTCAGTAGTGAGAGAAACTGAAGTGGTCATGTGACCTACTAATCCGGCCCCTTCACTGAGCGCACAAATACAATCGGCCAATCAGAACATAGGATATCCACTGTGCCCCGCCCTCTCGTGTCCCAGCCAGAAGAATTAAAGGTCAGTGTTTACAATACACTGCGTGTGAGTGTGTGTGAGAGATATAATGACAGTATGACACAAATCCACACTGTAACTGAATTATCCTCATAGCTCACACACACGAAATCTACACATAGATCTGAACAGGACACTGTTAAAGCATTAGATTCATCTTAAACACAGCTGTGATTCACAGCAACCTTGTAAAAATACTGCCAGTTTTATCGCCAACACAAAATATGACAAATTAACAGCAAAGTTTGGTACTGATTTCTACTGCACTCCAGATTCAATCAATGTTGTGTGTTCAATACAAGTTCATCTCCAATCGACAGCATCTGTGACATGCAGAGGATTACCAGACAAAAATTGACTAATCATCCCATTAGTTTAAAAAAGCAAGCAAAAATTGCATTTACTCTAATACAAAACTACGAAAGTATTTGATGAACGTATACTATGTGCGGAGAGAAATTCAATATCATTATCGATNAAAAAGATAGATGTTGCAAAATGTTGCCAACTTGTTCATTCCATGCCTAGAAGACTTGGTGCTGTCATTAAAAATCATGGAGGCCATACAAAGTACTAGATGTAGTAGTTTTTGTTGTGGGGTGTACTCATTTTTACATCACCCTAATTTGAGTAAAACTGAAAAATGTGTAATATTATTAACCTTACTTTCATGTTATAAAGTTAAACAGATATTATATTCAACTTAGTTGTCGTCAACATTTTGGAAATTGTTTGTGTGTTCATTGAGATATTGTTTAAAAAAATGTTACTTTTCAAAGGGTGAGCACTGCAACTGCATCTGTATGAAATATATATATATATATATAATCTCAGTATATATACTACAGTCTCTGGGCTCACAGTATCCTGGACACCAATATTTTAACATTTCATAAAAGACGAATCACTGTCTGGCCATCTGGGATATCGGTATGGAGATAAAGGTTATGATCGTGATTAGAGCACACTGTGAGTGTCTATTAGTACCATTTGTTGTTTGCTTTTGGCATCTGATAGAGTGTTTTTTGGACCCATAAACAATGACGTGTGACGTCAGATTTAACAAGCATATTGGCCTCTAAAAGCATCCAGTACAAGTAATTAAACAAAATTACGAAACTATTTTCCCACCACTTGCCGTCCAGAGGGTTTGAGACACTTTACATCACATAATGATATTGACTTTGGTAACTTGCATACTCTTCTAGTCAGTGTGCTTGTGTGTGTCAGTGTGTGAACATCTGTAATACAAGAATTTATGACAAATACATGAGGTTAAGGTTAGCATGGCCCATCTGCAGGTAGATGCTGTAACTACAACATTCTTGGGACGTTAGCATCTTTAACAAGACATTATTTTTTTCTCTGTCTTGTCAAACAAAGGGTACTGCATGTAAAATATGAGGTATCAAAACTCAGCTCAAGAGTAGACAGAAATGTCAGACATCGATATCGCAATCATAAATCTTGTTTTCATGTCAACGTAAACACAGATAAACAACTCACACATAGACACACATCTTATCTCAGATGACATCAGGGAAGTAAGGATTATTCCTCCTATGACTGTTGTGTACACAGAGAGCCAACAGTACAATATAACAGACCAAACAGACATGAATCCAAACCAGAATATCAGAGAGGCTTGTGGGTGTGGTCTTCAGACTTGGGACAGTAAGCATAGCAACCATCCAGTACACCATAGCAATTACCCAGAATATCCTAGCAACACCTTAGCATTGTGTCACTTAAAGGGTTAGTTCACCCAAAAATGAAATTTCTGTCATTTATTACTCACCCTCATGTCGTTTCAAACCCATAAGACCTTCATTCATCTTTGGAACACAAATTAAGATATTTTTGATGAAATCCAAGAAGTTTTTATCCCCCATAGAAAGTGTTCTTGTGTGTTATTCAAGTTAGGTTGAGATTCTGCTTATGTTCATTGATCAATGTTTAGATGCGAGTAAAAGCCTAAATTAAATCTTTTCATAACAAGCGATCAGTTCTCTTCAGAAAATTTGGATTAACCTGCTTGATTCATTTGGATTAGTTTTCCGATCTCTTTATGAAGTTTTTGAAGCGTCATAGAAGTTATAAAGGCAGTCTATGGAAGGAAATCTGACAGCATTCTGTCATCAAAAAGACCTTAATTTGTCTTCCAAAGATGAACGAAAGTCTTATGGGTTTGAAACGACATGAGGGTGAGTAATTAATGACAGAATTTTCATTTTGAGGTGAACTAACCCTTTAATATCATGAAGTGACAAGAATACTTTTTGTGCGCAAAAACAAAACAAAACAAAAATAACTTTATTTAAAAATTTGTCTCTCCCGTCAGTCAGTCTTCTACTCTGTTTACGCTCAGCACTTCCAGGTTCTACGTCAGAACGCCGACACAGTATTGGCCGACGCTGTTCACGTGAGCAGCATGACACATGCGTGTGATGTTGATGCAGGAGCCAGCCAATAATGAGTCGGCGTTCTATTTTAACGATGTCTTTACTACTTTTCTGCAGTTTCAAATAACTGCGGTTGGATTGAATAACCACAATCAGATGGATTCATCAATAACTGTGACAGGCCTAATGTTAACAAAGTTTAAGAAATGCTTTAAAAAAACATATTGCTCATTGTTAAGTCGTGTTAGCAAAGGCATTAACTACTGTTAACAAATGAGACCTAACTGTAAAGTTTTACCGAAAATGTAAAAATCAAGTGCAATTTAATGACAGCATTTGGATATGATTAAAGGCAAAGTGAACCAATAACTTTCTTTCAGCTATGACAGATAAAAAGAGAGAGACAGACCGACTATAAATAAGTGGTTTCCATGAGACAGTTCACGAAAGTCCAGTGGGAGGACAGTCAATCAGATTGACAGCCAGAGGACAAAGAGGAATTCCTGTGAGCCGGCAAAACCGAGTGGAAAATCTTTGCCTCGTGGTTTGGCCTGAAAAAAAGTCTCACTTTTGCGGAGACTATGCCCTGTTATCGCTCCCTTTCCCACAATTCTCTCTGCCTAACATTTGACTTGAGCAATACCAACAGAACAGGTGCAAGTGTGTGCGTACTTCCCTGTGGCCTTACGCAAACAGACGCCAGTCGACTGTTTGCTTTCTCCCTGATGGCGCTGATGTGTGTGGTACAGTCCTCTCGTTCTACCCCATGTTTCCCACAGGTATCTCACTGTACGATGTCCGACTGCATTACGTGATGCAAAAATGTCGGAATGGAAACAAAAGACCTCATTGCAGACAGCCTTACCCTCCAATAACAGGCATCTTGGCCTTTTTTAAACTTGGTTCGAACCAACATTTGATAACCTGTCCTTTAACCCTGAACTCTCATGTCAAACGGACTTCTGCAGAACATCAGCCCTTATCACTGCTAAGTGTTATGGAACTGTTTGCGTTCAGTGTGAAACATATTGTTTGCACTGATAAAAACTGTAAAGTAGCCCACAATTGTGGCTTTACCACACACACACATTGTTGTGATATCAAACCATGCCATCATTTCTCATGTTCCATCAGAGTGCAGCTCTTTTTGTTTGATCTCTTAAGGAAGGGCAGAATTATTGTGGCCAGAGGCTAATATTTAACCCACCCTGACTTTTGAACAATGCAGACAGTGTATGTCGAACAACTCTTCCACACAAACACACACATTTAAATGACACTCTTACTGAACCTGCACGTAAACTTGGAACAGAGACAAATTCATTAAACTGGTGATCTCAAGCATTTAAGAAGATCATGAACACACACATACACATACAGTCTAATAAAGACTGTTGGATGTGGTATTCAGGGATAGAAATGAATTAGGTAAACTAGTTCTGGAGTAGTGAAACTAGATGGGTAAATGCAAACATCATGATCTAGACAAAGACATATTAAAAGTAAAATCATGTGCGTCATTGATTAATGGCAGAATTTTCACTTTTGGGTTAAGTAACCCTTTAAATCACTCATGTCATTCCTAACCAAACCCGTAAGACTTTCGATCACCTTCGGAACACAAATGAAGATCTTTTTAATGAAATCTGAGAGCTTTCAGTCCCCCCATTGACAGTCTACGCAACTACCACTTTCAAGCCCCAGAAAGGTAGTTTGTGTGCGTAAACAAAATATTAATCTCCGATACACGTTCATGAGAGCACCACGACACATGCATATTGTGTTGATGCGAGAGCAGACGTTGTTGCGTAAATGAAGTGGTAAATTATTATAATTTTTTTTTTTTTTTTGCGAAAACAAAGCAAAGCACTTGTGTCACTTTATAAAATTGAGGTTAAACCACTGGAGTCACATGGATTACTTTAATGATGTCTTTACCATCTTTCTGGGGCTTGAAATTGGTAGTTGCATAGGCTGTCAGTAGAGAGACAGAAAGCTCTCAGATTTCATTAAAAAGATCTTAATTTGTGTTCCAAAGATGAACGAAAGTGTTACAGGTTTGGAACGACATGGAACGAACTTTCAATTCAAGACAAGTAGGTAAAACAAATTTTTTTGCAAGTCTTTAATAGTTTGACTTTGTTAGCTTCTGTGTGTGAACCTGTTAAAATGTGTCTGAAAATATATTTACATTCTTAATACTGCTGCTTGGATGGTTAAAGTTACTGAGGATGAGGAGAGACCCCTGATATGATTGTAAAGCGCTTTGGGTGTACAGTTGTACATAGGAAAGCGCTATATAAATGCCTCATTCATTCATTCATTCATGGTTGTATTGGTATTCTTGCATATCAGTATCAAATTCTCATGTTTGTCAGTCGGCCAGACAGTAAAGTTCATGGCTGATGCACAAGCGTGTGCCAAGATCCGCCTGTAGCGCCGCAGCTCCTGAAGGGCAACATCACCTGATAGCCGTCAACGAATTCCCCAAGTGTAGAAAGCGTAACATACAGAGCAGCAGACCTGAAAACATGCACACAGTAGATAAACAGACTCTTTGTACGTTGTCATATTTTGGTTTCTAAACCGATAACCTTAATAGTTACCATGGGAATGCGCAAATAGTAAACAAGTCTTCTGAATGCACAACCATTGCATTCAACAATATATTGGTACTCAACTACACATAGGCCAAGATATTAAAATGTGGGCTGGATAAAAGTGACACTACTTTCATATTTTGTCCAAAATCCGACCTGGTCAGAGAGTAAAAGGTGAAGTTTCCTGCAAGGTGCACCAACTTTTCCAAAAACAGCGGATGCAGCTTGACGTGACCTCTCCATGATTGTGTGTTTTATCTAGAGAGAGTTCCTCAGGGGAAATGATTTTACCTTGAACTCTTTTGAGTTTTGAGCTGATTTCCGATTGCTTTAATTCAATCTGAGACAGAGCATCACAGGGCACATGAAAGACTTTAAAGCGGACATAATGGAAAACAGGATTTTTCCTTGCTCTTTTGAAATAAGAGTCTGATGTACAATGTTGTCATACTTTTAACTTCCCAGTCCACCAGACCTGAAAACTTGCAAAAGTATAAAAACGCCTCATAAAAAAAAAAAAGGGTTACGTGTAGAATATGGCAACTTGAGCAAAGAAGTTATTTTTAAACCTTGAATAAAACACTGTACATTCTCATCTTGCTACAGATCTGAGTTTAATTAGCCATCCATTCTATCCTTTTATTCTCAATGCAGATCAAAGCTTTTTCTTAATAAAGCAGTGCCAACATAAATTTCATACTAATAACCTGTTTACTCGCTTGCTCATTCATGCTTAAATATTATGTAACAGCTGAGGACAAAAAGAGACACGCTGCTCTTTTGATCACAAAAGCTGCAAAGACGACATCAATTCAGAATAATAGAGATGGCAATCATTCAAACTTGCAATGAAATTAGACACTTCATTCAGACACTCCAAGTGATTCTGTTAGCATACTAAATATATAATGTGTCAATTTATATAAATCACCTAACCAACCAAACCTCATTTGAGGGTCAGTCACAAATCTTGTCCTGAGCCATATAATTTTGCTGGACTCTTGCTTTGTTCTTATTTCACTGAAATTAAAGATAGACTAAACATTGGAGCCACATTACTGAGGTTAGACAACAAACAAGTTATAATAAAATGAATGTCCAAACAATCAGTTAATTAATTATTAAGATATGATTAATTGGTCAATTTAAATTATTTTATTTATTTGCCAATCAACTTACAGACCACTAGGAACCCTTCACAGACCATCAGTTGTCCACGGATCACAGTTTAACAACCACTGACTGCACTAACCAAATAAACACCAATAATCACCATATAACTCATGCATTGAAAACATCCTTTCCCAAAAGAACCATTCAAGAACCATTCAGCCATGTGTAATAGACCTCATTTTGTGATGACGCTGATAAATAAACTGATAAAGAGGATGTTTGTGTACTGCTATGTATCACATGGCACTGCTGTGACTCTCTATTTCATGACCACACAAGTTCAAGCCCCTCAGGACAGAGTCATTTTAGAGGCACAGATCCTGTAGATCCTGATGGTGGATATCACATGGTGCTGTCAAACCTGTTCATAAGAGGAAATCTTAGCTTTATAGTTTACTAATTTAATGCGGCCACAACGTAAACTGCAAACCTGTTTTTCCTACTATAAATTTATTAAATAGATTTTTTCTTTATTTTGATAACAGGATTCTAAAGGAAATAATTGCTTTCCTAGAATTTTCCATTCATTCTTTATCAATATTACTAAGAGAATCAGTAACAGAACCATTAAGGAACAGGAGTTGTCAAGTGGAATCGGAAATGGAACCAGAATAAGTAAACTTCTTTTAATTTCCCATTACTAACTCCAAGTCTCAGCTAACATTTTAACTTGATCTGATATCAGCATAACATAATCTGGTCAGGTCAAGCTCAAAACATCACTTGATGAACTAAGAAACGAAAGGAATGTCAACAGGCAACCTTTAGCACAACATCATAACCATCTCACTGTCCCTGTGGAGCCATTTCAACATTCCTGGCACGGGAATGAATAAATAAAAACAGAAAGAAAGAATATTAGAAAGACAAAGGGAACAAGAGACTCATTCACATCTGCAGATGCCATTGATGCAGTCTGAAAAATTTAATTTCAGAGTCATGTCCATTGTGGAGTCGATTACGAGAGAGATGATTACTGCATTCAGAAGTTCATGAGATAAAGCTGAACTTCTGGCCTTGACAAGGACTTGTGACAGATTTGTGTCATTGAGCAAAATTGAACTGAAACAATCAAAACTTGCATGGATGAAGGAAGGGACAACTGTTTCCTGGAAGGGTATTGCGCAGTGAGGAAAAAGAAACAGTCTGTGTGTGGGGGTGTGTGTGTGTGTAAGACAATGATGTATTACCCCATGAGCCACAAGACTTTCTCACAAGTTTTGTATGACCAGTCCTCCACACACACACACACACACACACACACACACACACATAAAAACATCTGCTGTCCACTCAGCCGAACTATCAGAGGTTTCCAGGGAGACAAACACAAACAGTGGAGATGTATGTTGCGGCCCCACCTCATGCCCTGAGAGAGCAATCAACCTGGGTAAGTCCCCCCCCTACTCTTCCTTCAAATTTCACATATGGTTCTTTTTACCCTTGAAGGGACTCATATATAGAAAACATCTCAAACACACGATAACATAAACCATGTGTACAACAGCTTTAAGAAGTAATGGAGCAAACGTACAATTACATAGGATGACCTTCAATCTTCATTCTTCGTATGAGACCTCACATCAAGTACTTTCCAGATTAAGACATTACCATCAGCCACCTGCTACAAGTAACAAGCTAGAGGTGAAGATTTTCATAGGCATCCCAAAGGCGCGAACAAATAAGTGCTAGGTCATGAACTTGAACTACAACCCTTTCAACCACTAGATGAAAGAGTAATTTGTAGGATGAAGGGTTGCTGAGGGGAGTTACGAGCTTTCTTTCCTCTGGGTCTCTTTGTGTTTTCAAAGCACGCTGACTGAATGAAGGAATCGCACTGAATTTTCTCCTACACAGTCGTCTTGTCCTGCTCAGGAATTCCCCCCAACTGAAGGGGGGGGAAAAAAGTTTTATTCAGGGGTCTCATCTAAAGGCAAGACAGTCTTCTGAAAGGCTTGTTAAACACTTTGATCCCAGGCTTTTCTGTGCATGTTTTGAACAGTCAAGCTACAAGCAAGTTTGGATGCAGACAACCAGTATAGATGCAACAACAGTTTCCTACACAGCTTAGTTTCTGGCTTATTAATTAAAAATAGTTTCTCTTGGGTTGGGTTGCAGACTAGATTTTAGATAATAAAAAATAAAAAAATCAGCTAGGACAGGAAATTCCAATGCAATAGGCAAGAGGAGAAACTCACAAATCGAAAAGCAAATTAATATATGGGGAAAAGCAAACTGAGACGACTGTCAACTAAATCAAAGGGTGGTTCTCAATATTCAAGGTCTGAATTGATCTCTTTAAGATGAAAGGAAAATGTAGTTGAACATTATCTTTGATGATAATGTATTATGAATGATCTTTTAACTAGCACTGAAAGCTGCAAGGCTCTTTTCCAATCTGGCAGGTTTGTAATAGAAGACAGTTCAGCTGGAGGAAGTGAATCAAGTTCCCACCGAGGTGGTTATTTCTCCCCTTTTTCTGGAAGAACTGTGCATGCCCCACTGTGTATCAATGCTAAACACCCATCGGCAGGGGTCTGGAAAATTCCGGAGCCCCTGTGAAGTGAGCAGAAGGTCAGCTCCAAGCTGAACCAGCAGTAAAGGCCAAGACAGAGACCCATAGACGTCCTCTCACCCAGCAGCGGGAGCCATCACTTCTCCTGCCAAATCCATTTATGCAGCACCACCTCCCGCCGAAACACCATTCAGCAAGTACCACTGTTTAAGATCAGCCTTCCCAAAAAAGATAGAAAAGTTTGTGGGAGTCACATTGTCCAGTCAAAGGACAACAGGACCTGTCACTGGACTTACTGCAAAATTTCAGAAAGAGAACAGCACAAATAATAGAGTAGTGACAAGAAAAGTTTCTACTGCATTTGCAATTGGCCATTAATGTCTCAGTGGTGATGGTTGTCCACAGTTGGAGTGAGGCAGATCAAGAAACAGAAAATAAGGAGCCAAACTTCCTGGTAGACAAAGGGATCCTGCAGGGTCACAGGCATCCAGCCAGAGTCCGCACTGTCCACTGGGACGACATGCAAAGAGACAGAAACATGAGTAATACGTGACTCAGAACCAACAGTAAATTCTAAACTCACAAGAAGATTTCCAGTTTTGAATTCCAGTCAGGAATTCTAGAACATTGAGGTAAACAATTGCAATCAAGTTCAACAACACTGAAGTCCAAAAACAACTATAACCAATATAAATCAACTTGAGTTATCCCATTTTCTACAAACAGGGCTTGTCATTTGGGGGTGGACACCCTGGAACATTGTTCCAGATCTTTTGATATAGGAAGTCTTCTAAGGTCCTCTATGGTAAAGTCGACACTGTGCATGCAGACAAGCTGGCCTACTTCTAAAAACTTCATCCAGGACACTGTAAATTTTACCCTGCCCACAAGTATGGAAAACTTTGTTCCTCAGGAAAAGCCTTGACAATGGACCACCAATGCACACAGCTGTCACAGTCAGGGTCGTTGAGGTGGTCCGAGGGGCACGGCAATGCCTTTTCACTGGAGTAGGTTGAGCTCACCAAGTCATATGGATAGTATCCCTCTTTGTGTGTTGATATAAGACTAAAGGTCACTCCTTCCAGCTGTTTCCTTCCACACCCCACGGAGTGAGGGAGTAATGATAGAGTGTAGACCGCTCAGGGAGGATGGTACTGACCACTCAAGGAATTGTTGCACTGCGTCTACTGTAAACACGCACACGTGGCGCAAGACAGGCAAATCATTTGTAGCAAATTTTAAAGAACAAAATGAACATGTGACCTAAGAAATTTGAGGAAAGAGTTTTAGAATTGCGTCACAGCTTGTAAAATCCCTTGATACCTTACACCTGTGATAATGCTGAGGTGATCCAGACAGGTTCGTAAAATGTTTCCTTTCTGCAAAGTTACTCATTGCAAATCATGCCAACTGAAGCATGAAGATATCACCTAAGTATTTGCTCATAAAAAGGTGCTGGGTGTCAATCCCACATGCCCCAAAGACTGAGACTGAAATATAATCCTGTGCTCTGGGAATGTTTTTCTTTTTTTTTTCTGCTTACGTGAACAGCGTCGGCCAATACTGAGCCAGTGTTCTAACGTAGAACCTGAACAGCGTAGGAGAATGACACAGAAGGGAGGATATTATTGAATAAAGTTATTATTTTTGTTTTGTATTTGTGCACAAAATGTATTCTCGTCACTTCATAAAATTAAGGTTGAACCACTGCAGTCACATGGACTATTTTAACGATGTCTTTAGTACCTTTCTGAACCTTAAAAGTGGTGGTTAAATTGCTGCTCTATGGAGGAGTCAGATACCTCTCGGATTTCATCAAAAATATCTTAATTTGTGTTCCGAAGATGAACGAAGGTCTTACGGGTTTGGAACGACATGAGGGTGAGTAATTTATGACAGAATTTTCATTTTTGGGTAAACTAATCCTTTAATATATGTTAGATTGGACATACTCCACACTCAGTTTATATAGAGAAAGGACATACAACAGGCCTCTATTGTTTTTATACAATAGCAGATTATATAATGTATGCATTTTTACTATATTTATAAATCATATTTACCTTCAGGACATTTTAAGGGTTTGATCATATTTAGATTTGAGTACAATTTTGTCCCCAAAGTACTTCCACACACAGGTATCAAGACCTCATTCTTGAATATTATTTTATTTCCTACTATTTTTTCCCTTTCTCACACACAAAATGTAACTGTATACACAGGGTAAAGGCCTATCCAGCCGGATAAATGTTTTTGCCACAAGAGACAGAATGTGAGACAGGAGTGTGAGCTTTTTTAAAGGTGAGGCAGTGTGTGTCTGAATTTACTGGTCACTGGTAAACCAATAAAACTTCCAGACTGTCTCACTTCTTAGCAGTGACCAGTGGAGAGAAAAATCACTCAAACACCCTCTATGATCTCAGTTTCCTTTTTATTTCTCTTTCTCTCCCTTTCTCTGTTTAAGGCATCATCTCTCTCTCAGTCCTGCGTAGTGTATGGATTGTGTGAGCTCAGAACTGGTGGATGACTCTCATATTTCCATGTTTTTTTTCTTTTTGTCCCTGAAATGGATTTACAACAGACACAAGGAGATATTAAACACTACTGTGTGTCCATTAGGTTTGGTGACGGTCAGTGGAAAGATCTTCTAAGGACAGCACGCACTCTGTAATTTTCCCCAAGAACAACCTGCTGACATCAATATCTACAGCACAGACCTTAGTCAGAGTAGATGCCATTAAATTTGATGTGAAAAAAAAATTATATTCATGGTTTCTGATGAGAATATATTGTTTTATGTTCGCTTGTAAAATCCCTCTCTTTTTCTCCCTGGTCTTGGTGCAGAATTAATATTTGGAATGAACGTCCCCTGCATAGTCTTGCTATCCTCTGTTTTCATTACCCCTGCTCTGTCCATCTCCTCTTATTCCTCACTGCTGCCACCCCTCCATCCAGTACTAATGCCTCTCTTCTTCCACCTCACTGACTTCCAGCACTTGTTTGTCCTTGCTCTTTGTTCGACGGGAGTGGGGAGGGTGGAGGGGTTCAGGCCCCCTTTAGAGAGCCCCTCTCTGTCTCCAATGACAGACAGTGCAATATTCTCCCTGCCCCACCCACATATGGAAAAATAAACAAGTGTCCACATGTAGCCACGGAATGTTAATGGCTTCCATAACTCTGCTCTCCACCTGCCAAAAAGCAAGAAAGTCCATATTACAAATGCTGACAAATTGTATTATACACTGAATCTCACTGAGTCAATGTCTATTAAGAATTTTCATTCAGAGATTCCTGAAGCAAACTGAAGTAGACTTCTTTGCAATCAGTTTAAAACGTCAGAACCCAGAAGACTAAAGGCCGATTTATACTTCTGCGTCGAGTGAACGCCGTAGCTACGGCGTAGGCGGTGTGTACCACGCATAGCCTACGACGTAGCCTGACGTGCACCTCTTCAAAAATGTAACAACGCGTCAATTCTACGTGGACCGCAAGAGCTGCGATTGGTCTGCTAGAACCCCTCCCTCAGGTCGAAAAACTGGCGTGGAGCACTCGGAAAAGAGCAAGCTTTTTCAGCTTCCATAGGAATTTAAAAAATGCTCTGTTTCAGGGGACACATGCAGTGATACTGCAACAAAAGTCGTTACCTATTTGCCGCTTCTATTTGTAAGCTTCTCTGACAACATACATGACAAGCTGCTTCTTCTTCGGCTTTTGCCTTGATACTCAACATAACCGCGGACACTGCCTCCTAGTGGTTTGCGTGCACGTCGACGCGGACAACGACGCAGAAGTATAAATGAAAACAGACGCATAGCCTACGGCACAGAGGCTCTGGCGTAGCTCTGACGCAGAAGTATAAATCAGCCTTAATTAGCCACTGGTTCCTTCGAGATTTTCCTATGGAGTTTTAAAATAGGGCTTTTCAATTTATGAGTAAAATAAAGCCTGTGGTAAACATAACTTGACTGTACTTTAATGTTTTCTACTACAACATAAATTACACCCATTGTGAAAGCTTGAATTTTGAAGCAGTTATGCTCATTTTTGAAAACGTATGTTATTAATAAGTAATCGGATAAGACAGCTTGGGGTGTGAGTGTGTGCAGTGTACGTTGTAGAACAAAACTTTAAAGTATCGTCAAGTTATGTTAACCACAGGCTTTATGTCACTCGTAAATTGTGAAAAAAAACACAAAAAAAACATTATAAAACCCCGTAGAAAAATATCCAATGAACCAGCGGCGAATTAGACTTTCAGGTCTTACCTGCACCAGTCTATAGAGGACTAACAAGAAAGTTTGAAACTTTTTGAAAAGGTTTTAAAGGCCACAAAGATATTAATTTCTAGACTTTTAGCCTGTAAGTCTTGTAGTGCAATCAGGACTACTCAGTTGTCTGAGGCCTGAAGTCCAACCAAGCCACAGTAATGTTGTGTTTATTTAATAAACAAGGCTGTTTACTCACAGAATGGCCCCTGTAATGAGGTCTGGCATCAAGACAGTTTGCATGATCTCCTTCACATGGGGTCTATCAGACACTGGGTGGTCCAGCAGACTCAATATTGAGTTTTAAAGTGGTGTTCCCTTTCTTTCATGACTTCAGCATACAAGAGCTCTTCATGAGCCTGGGGGTGCACTACTTTGGAATTTTAAATGGCTTCTTCTAGGGTTTGCATGACTACTCAGTTTTACAGTCAACTAGTTGTCCAAAAAGTAGAAGGGATGTGCAAAACTGCCACTTTTCATAATAGATTTTATTTAGAAAGCCCTATATAAACTAGGCCACGTTATGTCCACTAGACCTATAAATAAAACAAGAACAAGAAACTGAATAAAACAAAATGTGTTAGAAGTGCATACCTAGATGCAAAATGATGCATTTCAAATGCAGCCAGAGAGCCAATCTTCATATTGTGGCCGCAAATGAATCCAACAATCCCCTACTCTTAACAGTTTAAAGTCCCCATGAAATCAAAATGAAAGGTTTTTGGCTTTTAGTATGAATATGTTAGCCTTACTGTTATCTATAAGCCAGTGTGCTCCAAAAAAAAAAAACATTTGCATTTAAAGAGATATTAACATTCAAAACTTACAGTCTCTCACTTTCACCAATACAGTATGGATCAATGATTTTGATGACATCACCCTGCACTTCAGCTTCTTATCAGATTTTCTGTCCAATCAAATGCTCTCTAGAATCTAAAGCGTCCCGTCCCCTAGATTATAAATAGATCCTGAAGCTGTGACTAAAATCGGTAGCTTGCTCACACATTTACTATTTTCTGCACGGTGAATGGCACATTGTGCACTATAGAGAAGAGGAAATGATTTAGGCAGTGTAAATATGTTTTCCATTGGGGCGAATGAAGTCTGGTTTCATGTTAGTGTCCGGCACAGCGCGCATAGTCTGTTCTGGTCCAGAGACATGTTAGCACAGAGCGGATCATATGCGCGAGTTGGTGCAGACTACAAAACATATCGGAACCATTTGATTTCTGCACAGAATGCTATATATTAAAGATATATGGAGGAGATTAGCAGGAGAAACGGTTAGAGATCAGGAGGAAACTGAGGCTCTACCAAGCTCAATGGCTCTGGCCGAGCTGTGATATAAAAGAAACGCTATTGGTTATTTTTTTAAAGGGGAGGAGCTATACAATATGTCCCGCCCTGTCTTCCTGTTTCAGTGGAAATTACATCAACACATTGAATAATGCTGCGCATTTCAAGGCACTTCAGTGGGCCTTTAAAGCAGTAATCAGTCTGACTGCAGTGCTCTAGAAACACCCTGGAGAGAGTAACACACCATTAACAGACTTCAGAAAAATACGGTCCTTTAATTTCTTTACAACACTTTACAAATGAACCTGTGGATTCTGCATAACATGAATTTGATGTACACCGGGACACAGTTTGTCGAGAGCAGTAGAACCAATCAACTAGTCTGTAACAGCATAGTAATTTCTAGTTTGGACATTTAGAAATGGTGCTTTGATGACAACAGTTTCTATCCGTCTCTCCTGATCTTGTTTTCTGTGATGCTCCACAGAGGAACACCCAAACTCACGCTGGGTAAATGTTTAGTTTTCCAAAACTCTGTGTTATTCTCCACTCTTGCCTGTTCCAGCTGCAGAGGAAATGACAATGCACGAAAAAACAACAGCCGGCACAATTCATAACCTCCCCATCTCTCTGTCTCTCTACAGCTGGTACATCTTGAGTACGGGGGTGCTTCCTCAACTGTGAAAGGGGTCCTGACCCTGAAATCCAATACGTAACAATATAACGAAATAAAATATTGAGTAACAAACACTCACATGAAGTGGTCAGATGCTTGTTTCAGGAATCCTTTCAGGCTTCTTGAAGAAAGACTTAAACTATGACTACAACTAAAAGCAGGATTACGATTAGAATGGGATAAAAGCCCGGATACAAAAGATGGAGATTAGGAAAATGGCTCAAAGTAATGCATCTGTTAACAGGATCTGAGCAAGTCAGCATTTTATTTTCCATACAAGGAAGCACAGAAGTCCATGTGTTTGTGATACAGATACAAAAATTCTGTCTGATATTACTTAGTCAATCGTTGTCTTCACGTTAATAACCGATAAATGCTCAAACTTTAAATTCTACATTATTTTGTGTAAATCAATATAAACTAAAAAAAATCTTTTTTGTCCATATTGTGATGTACATCCAAGTAAAAAAGTAGGGCAGAGACTTGATTCTATCCATCGGCTGTTGATTGGATGAAGGCAGATCTAAAAAATGAAACATGTATTGATGAATGCAACAAGTAAATTGTAATTTACAGCATGAAAATCTGATATTAATTTCAAGATTTACAAAAGATTACATTTAACATTGTTACCATTAATTTATTAGTGTTGTTAAAGATAAACTGAACTAAAGTGAGTGATAGATGATGCAAAAGGTCACCTGTATGTAAAAATAGAAGAAATGAGCATGAACATTTGAATTTCCAATATCGACTGATACCAATACATTGATACTGTATATCTCGAATATATCCGATATACTGTTTATCTCTAGTTTTTGAAATCAAATTAAAGTTGTCCTGCTTTAAAAGTGTATGACGTTCCTAAGAGACAAAGAAACATAGAGGAGAGGTGGGTTGACGGGAGACAGGATAGGGAATATTGCTTTACGTGTTTCTGGATAACAATGGATATTCCATTTCCCTCCCTGAAGACTCTAGCCGGCTATAGGGGCCCAAAGCTCAGTTTAAAAACTTTGTCATGACTTCATCCCTCTGCTCTCCCACCCTCTTAGTTCTGACTTTCCCTCTGCACTCTCACAATTCTGTGTCTCTGTCCCCCTGTGGCGATGGTTCACATGCCGTATGTGTGGCCTCATGGCCTGACATTTCCTGTCCCTTTCTTCTCTCAATGCAGCCACAGGGCCCGGGGCCTGTACACTGCTCTGTCATGAAAAACATCACATGGATTTTGTACCCACAAATGCCCCATAAAATTTCCTGATTTCAGGGTTTTCAGAGATAGCATGATGATTTGCATTAAGAGGCAAAGTGTTTTTTGATCATTTTGTAGTACAATCGAATCTTAGAAGAGAAGCTTGATTTATGATTTGTCATCATTTACTTACTCATGTCATTCCAAAACCTGTATTTTTTAGTTCCATCTATGGAACACAAAAGAAGATATTTTGAAGAATTTTTCAACTGTACGAGTCAATGGGATCCAAAACTAAATGTTGTCTGGGGGCTCGTCCGGGATATTTTTGTTCACCTTTTGCCTTCATTGTAAGTACAAATACAGTTGAAACATTCTTCAAAATATCTTCTTTTGAGTTCATTTGGAGGCAGATCTATTTGTTCCTCACATCAAATCCACAATCTCCCATGGAGATCAGTGAAGCAGACCAGATGTGGTGCTTTCTGAAAAGAATTGTTCCCTGGATCTGTCACGATAGCACTGTCAGCACTGAATCTGTGAAGGCATTCTATGTCAGATAGCAAATCTGGAAGGAAATGAGACTTTGAAGGGTTGAATGGAGGAATGCGAGTGGCGTGAGAGTGGAACGGGCCGAAAGGGAGTCGGATCAGATCCCCACACACACCCAAAGCGGCAGTCTTTTTCCAGGTGTGTTGATGACATCTTGGATTAAATACAATATTGGAAACACAGAACAATCTGGACAGCATATGGAAGCTATAGGACGTAAGGCTGCATATATAACCAATATATCAGTCTAATATCAACTGATATTAGTGATTTTTAAGTTATCGGTATTGGTAATGATCATTTCCTGATTTTTTTTATTTAGATCATCTTCTTAATTATTATCTCACTTAAGGTTGATCTTTAAAAATGCTAATAATTTTACACCACTTAAATATAATCTTCAGCGAATTTCAAAACAAATATATAATTTCAATACAATATATTATGTTGTTGTGATGCTTAAATTCACTTGTAGCATTTAAAATTACTGATTTATTTATTTATTGCTTTTTTAGTGTTTTATTCTTAATTTATTTAGACAAAACCAATAGAATTTAAATATCACCCTATTTATTGGTTATCGGTCATATTATGAAAATAATTATCGGCCAGAATGATTATACTAAGAGCAAAAACAAAAACATAGGAAGGTTGCATTATGTAAAACTCTAGGCCTACCTAAGAGAACTGTATGTTGCTACAAGGAAACAGTGATTAACTTTTACATTGCCATAGTCCTCCAAATGAGCTCCAAGTGAAACCAGACGCACATACACGTATCCTCATGAGTCGATCCCTCTTACTGCCAAATCAGGCTCTGCCACCCTAAATCAAGCAGTGAAACAAAAATAACTTCAGCGTGTTCATAAACAAACTCTTTCTGTACAAAAAAAGTATTTTTTTTTCTGCTTTTCTTTGATTGTTGCAAACATGTCATATCTACATCACAGCAGAAGAATGCACTGAGTCCCGGCCCATGAGCCCAGACCCAACCCGAATACATTTGGTTCAGTTTATCATGAAGCCTGACTCCACATTACTCAATCTGTCTCAAACTAACACCATTAGTCTACACACTCTGGGGGCTACAGGCCGCCAAGACACATACGTGTTCGCACAGACACACAGACACACACAACCATTTGCACACCTGCAAGTACAGAGGGAGAGGGAGGTTTCCTGTTGTTTAATTTTAAAGCCAAGTGATCAAATGACTAAAGGATAGCAGAGGCTGAATGTAGGTAATGTTACATAACAGTATTTACACTCTGTGTCATTGAAGCATGCATGAATCCTACCATCAGTCACATGACATCTCAAGTTAGGATCTGTCCAGAATAGGAAATGATCTGATCAGACTAGTATTAACTTTTTAGCATTACTTTAAAAAAAAAAAAGAAAAAAAAAAGAAAAAGAAAAAAAAAAAA
>RJVU01053127.1:13538999-13579915 GCA_003731715.1 Anabarilius grahami | reverse complement strand
AGTACGCTNTCCCATTGAAAACAATTGAAAAAGTACGCTAGCAGCTGGAAAAAACGCTTAGGTGGACACACGGCCTAACGGCCACGGTTCAGCTCGTCTGCGATATTCTTTGCGGTCCATCTTCATAAAATGTTGATATCAGCTAGAGCCGGCCAGAGCGCTGCATACTAAGTAGCCACGCTTCCCTTGGAGGGCGGCGGCAATAACAAAAGAAACAAAAGCCGGAGTATCCGATTCCAGTATGGAAATACACACAGACAATGACACGCCCCTACTGCGAGATAGAATCCCAGAAAAACAAGCCGATTTCAACCAAAAAATGTACGCTTTTAAATAAACCAATACTGCTACCTAAAACACGGAGATGCTTCTTCGTGATCTCAACTAACAGATTCTGCAAAAAAACGAAAATCACCAATTTTGAAAAAAAACGCTTCTTTCTCAGTTTGCTCAATAGTTGTGATGCCTACTTGTGTCCCTGGTTTCCGTGACGGGTCACATATGTAGGTGGGCATTTTTTATTTGGGGCAGGGTATAGAATCCAAATTTGGGGTCCCATTCATATCTTGGCACCAGAACATTACAGACATTGCACTGGCTGTATGAATACAAGTTATAAGAGCCAATCAACTTAACTTTTTTGGCATGATTTGAGCTCAAAAAAAGCTACATTTTTTTAATTTTTCTTTGTCACATTTCTTGGCTGATTTGAAATATGTTATTGACAAAATCTTGATATACTGTCTTCATGATTTTAGTCATTCCCATTCAACTAAACAGCTATACTGCTGTAATTAGAAATTAGCTGCTAAAGGGTATCAAAGATGGCCACCACAACTGACTTGGGCGCTAGACTAATCTACATTTTCTGCATCCTAAAAAAAAACCCCCACTTTAAAACATGCATCTTCAACACATTACAGATTTGTAGTTGCAACTCCCCTCAACTCCTTTACTCGAAGGAGCTTGACACATTTCCCAAAGGTCAACATCCAGATGTGTGCAGTAGAATTTAAATAACGCTGTAAGGGAAAGTAAAAACTGTTTACTTGAGTAATGGCCACACTTAAAACCTTTTCCATAGGGATGAATAATAAATTAAAAACCATTCACACATTATAAATTGCAGCAATTCTGCAACCAAATTTAACAGTTAGCTACTAGCATGCTCCATATCTATAGACATTAGTCAGGTTAGACGCCAGACTGAATTTAACACAGATGAAAATGAGGCTGTGAGGTATAGACATACAGTCTTTTAAAAATTAACAGTCAATTTGTAGCCTATGGCTACATCTTGCCTTTATTAATTATAAAATATAGTGCTCTCTGACATATTTGACTGGCCAACTTGTTAATGAAGTGTGAATGCCATATAAAAAGCAATCAGGCACCAAGCACGCATGACCTATAGTGTACACTTCGATATGTATGGGAAGAAATCACAGGCTGCCACCCAAGCAGTGCATACTTTATGCTCCTATCTAGACTGCATTCAAAAGGCAGAATTTGTTCAACCTTTATCTAGTAAAATTTTACTTCAATGATGTTACATTTAACTTTATCAGAGTTTAATCGACACTAGCAAGTGATGTACTGCATACTCAAGCATTATATCAATTGGGCTTGCAAAATACCACATGAAACAAAAAGACTGGATTAACATATTTGGGCATTATTAAACTGCACTGACATTGACTAAACGAAGAATTTGCAGCTCTTCATCACCAAAAAAGCTCTTCATCACCATCAAACTTAGTATTGAGAATGTTTAGGATTCTAACTACTTAAATTATGTCTTACAGGCATCTAAAAAAACTGAGCTTTTAAAAGATGTATGATTGTGATGCCGCCTATTCTTAATTTCCCTAGAAACAGTTATGAAACCTCTATTATTGGCAAGAAAAGTGTCATTTTTAAAAAAATAGAACCATATTTACAGGCCTTTTCCTGTTTCTGTGCCAGATTTAGGGTTGGTGTTAGATAAACAGTATTTTTGGACAGGGCCGATAAGTCTGAAACGGTGATTAAAGGGGCTGGGCCGAGTCGATGGTTTATTGTTTCCTGTGCCAAGACACAGATGATGACAGAAAATGTGTAATAAAACACTCACTGTGTTTGAGATCTGAGATAATTATTAGGCCCCATTGTGATTTGTGAAGGCTGTTTCAAAAGATTCAAAGTACAAACAAGGTGATGGACATCGTTTCAGGGTGAATCTACTACAGAGAGAGTAATTTACCACAGTTTTATATCAGAGAGCTTCTGGGGTCTTGGCAGGTTGGGAGCAGTTTGCTTTGACCCATCTCTGGCAACCTCAAACAATCAAGAAAGTGTCTGAGAGAGGGGGAGCACCAATAAAACAGTCCTTTGAGCCTCTCTCTGCCCTGGTTGCCCAGCCAGAGAAGCCAAATGCATCACTGCACACTAGATCAGCACCCAGCACAATGTGCCTGTTGATGGGGATACACAACGTATCAGATCAGGCAGGGAGGGGACAGTGTGAGACAAGCTCAAATTTAGCTGAAAAAAAACCCAAAAAAGAATACAATGGCTCATTTCAGCTGCTAAAGGCAAAAGTTCATCAGCAGTGCTGGACGAGATCTCAAAAATGTATGAGAAATGTGCTAGGTGTCAAACCAGAACTTTAGCCCCTTACGCACCACGTAGTTATAGGAACTAGCCACCAGGGTGGTTTCCTGAGAAATAAATTTCCCCCACGGGCCAATTTCCTGGTTGCATTTGCACCGGAAGTAGGAACTCTGAAGCGACCGACAGCAGCGTCATATAAGTACTGCATTTACTAATGTCAACAATTGGATGATGGAGGAGGCCGGGATCGGAGATGTGTTTGTTGTGTTGTGTTGTGTGTTTCGGGATAACAGAGATGTAATGTAGACCCATATATTACGTGATCAAAAGAGCAAAAAGTAGAGCTAAGAGATGAAATCTCCTGTGACAACTTGCAATGTTACATATAGGTCTGTAACAACTAATCGATAAAATTGATAATAATCGATAATGAAAATCGTTGATAACGGATGTTGACAACGATTAGTTGCGTTTGCCCACCGTCCGCGTAAATCTTCCGCCAGTCGTGTCAAATTACAGCACTAAATAGCACATTTATATGAACAAAATTTATCTAAAAAATAGTGAGCTGCTGTTGGAAAAGGTACGTGATTCAAGCTACCCAAAACATGAGAATTCTTTATTTTAAGTTTCAAGCTAACCCATTTGCATAATGTTTGACATTGCTTGCCCTGTCAGGCGCTTTGACAGTTTAGTGTGCTTCATGTGATATGTTTCCTCAGAGCAAAACTTTCATTTTACAGTTATATCCTCATCTGTAAGTGTTACAAATTCACGCAAGTATTTTCATTTTGCTTAAAGCTTGTCCAGACTGTCTGTGTTAAACTTCAAACTTTACTGAATGCGTGTCAAACAAACAGGATGCATTAGAGAGGGAGACAATTAAAATTCAGCGCAAAAATATTAATTTTGCTGAAATATCTGTTGTTAAACGTTAAATTTAGGTTTAAAAGTCAACAGGTAATTCAAGTATTTTATGCGTGTTAACTATAAAGGGATAACAGCATGTAACTGAATATAAATGTAAGACATATTACATTTACAGGATAAAGAAATGACAGTAACAGGTTACTGTGTCCAGAGTGAATGTGTGTGTTCATGCAGAACATTCCTCTCTTCTGTAAACACTGAATTTGTATTTTTGTTTTTCTTTATTATCTTTATTTTTAATGTAGGGATTTAGGGTGTACTCACACTATGCACCTTGTACCGTGCCCTTGTAACCTTGTAATGTCCCCCCTCCCCACAATCTAACTGGCCCGCACTCACATCCTTACGTCATTTACCATGCAACTTTTTGTTTTGAAGAAAACAGTCTCAACAAGTCATGTTTTGACGCCAACTCATGCAATTAACATTTTCATGACCGATCACTGCTATCACTACAGATTACTCGGACAAACACAACCTTTCATTTTTTTTTCTTCCAGAAAATCAATTCCAGTAAGTGCGCAACAACCTTTGGTTTACTGCCTAAAGGGCCCTTTGAAGTTGCCTTCGGTAAACACAGACACAGACGCAAACATACTGTACATGCAATTACATGCAGCAGAGCAACGGTGCAGTGCAGATCCATGAGCCATCTTGGTTAACTCAGCTGCTGCCTGTGAGGAAACACCCAACTGGATAATCACACACACACAATAATCCCACCCTCAATACTGAGTGTCTGATTTTTAACTGTGTTTTCGGCATTCTAGAGCAGTGAAGTCACTCGACAGACTGTATTGAGTGGGAGTGAGTCCTTTTATGCAGTCAGGCTCTTATTACATTACAAGACCACAGAGCAGAGAAATCAACAGCTTTACAATCTTATCTATCCATGTAAGACACAGGCTCCACTCCAAAAGCTAGACTGCCTAGATGTCTACATTAAAGGGTTAGTTCACTCAAAAATTAAAATCATGTCATTTATTACTCACCCTCATGTCATTCTACACCCGTAAGACCTTCGTTCATCTTCGGAACACAAATTAAGATATTTTTGATAAAATCCGATTACTCATTAAGGCCTGCATCACCAGCAAGTAACCTAGAAAGCTACTAAAAACATTTAAAACAGTTCATGTGACTACAGTGGTTTAACCTTATCATTATAAAGTGACGAGAATAGTTGTTGTGCGCCAAAAAAAACTAAATAGTGACTTTATTCAACAATATCTAGTGATGGGTGATTTCAGGCCTCACTGAGCCATCGGATTTCATCAAAAATCTCTTAATTTGTGTTCCGAAGATGAACGAAGGTCTTACAGGTGTGGAACGACATGAGGGTGAGTAATAAATTACAGAATTTTCACTTTTGGGTGAACTAACCCTTTAAGTCGAAAATGGAAGTTGCGATAGTCTTTTCATCCCTATTATTTATCAGAGTGATACGAACAATAAAAAAAAATTAAGGCAGAACTTGATTTTGTCCATGGGGAATTGATTGGATGGTTGTGGTTTGCTATTGGTGGATCTCATGTGAGTGACAGGTTGCCCCGCCCTCTCACCAGTAAACACATCATCAGAGAAGATTATGTCAATGCAAAGGGAGGGGAAATGATTTTGATTAAAGATTATGGGCACATGAATAAAAAAAAAAAAAAAGATGTGCATGGACAAATAATTTATAATACATACTGCAATATTTCATAAAAAAAAAAATAGAACTGTCCAATATGATTTCATGGAGAAATTTGTTTTTAGCACTAATTAATTGGTCCACAAGTTGGAAACACTGGCTGTTGTTTCATAGTTAAAAAAGTAAATGAAAAAAATGAAAAAAACAACAACAGTACTGGAGACAACAATAACAGACGCATGCAATGACAAACATTTATGTGAGGGGGTTAACCAGCACAATCACTGGAAACAGATTAAGCTTTCTGGTGTGCTCTTTTGTGTCCAGTGCCTGTGTTCATGCACATTATCAAATGGAGTGTACTTTAAAAGGCTTTGGCTGTATCCAAAAGTAAAAAAAAAAAAAATGCTACCATTGGAGGACGCATTCCAAGGTAGGAAAGCATCAAGGCACATCTGAATCCAAAGTTAGCTTCACTTCCTGTATTCTGAGATACCTTCATCTGATCGATTTCTGAAGGCAGCATAGATGTATCCTTCACTGCCTTTTATATCCCACAATCTTGTGCGTTCCATTTAACAGTTACGCTAAAAAATAAAGATGGTGTCTGAAAGTTGTGGTTGGTGGTCAGTTTGTGTGTCAATGTATGTTTTTGACCAACTTTTTTCACTTTTGATGTCATTTCCAGCGAGAAATTAGTATGGCAGTAAATAAATGTTCACGTAGTTTTCACCAAAGCTCTCTTTATTTTGTTGTTGGTCATTAAACCGCTATGCTGCCTAAGAAGTCTGTCCAAAATCAATTCCAATTCGGTACTCCAGTCAAGTAAAGTCACTATTACATTTATACAATAAATAATAGTGACTTTACTATTATATATTATATATATATACACTTCATATATTGTATTGCTTTAAAGCAAGCTGCTTTTAAAAACACTGTCAATGTCTCTTTTTACAACTCTCAAGTGTGTTCATATTTTATTCACATTTGACCTCGATGGACCGAACAGAAGGAGAAGGCATGTCAAAGAAGGCAGAGCCTCAGAGCCACACCTACCTATTACATAATCGCCACCGACCAATGATAGTTCAAAAGTGTTTCTTAAATAGAGCAATAGCTTAACCAAATGCAAACATTTTGGATGTGCAAGTTAAAGAAATTAACTTTATAACTGCACAATCATTTTTCGTTTCAGCAGACAAGCAGCCTTTGTCAAGGTACAACATTTTACCACATTCAAAAGTGTTTACCATCCAGAGTCAATTTTTCTGGAAAGTTTGCTTGGCAAGCTGTTTTGAACTTCAGAAACGAGCTCCAAAGAATTTAGTTTTGGTCTGATTTTGTTCAAAAAAAGACACATCACATCAGTTCGTTCTTCGATTATGCTTTAAGTATATTGGGGTCTTTAGGTGTTAGCATGTTGCTAAAGTAAACGCACTATACTCTAAACAAGCATAAAAATAAATTGTACTTAGAAAAATCAGGTAAAAGTAAATTTTTAACTAATTCAGCTAATCACTGACTCTATTAAGATAAAGTAAAGTTCCAACCCTGCCAAATATCTTAAAATTGTACTTTTACCTTACCAAAAATCTTTCAATTTCACATACAAAATTATGAGTACAAAGGATTTAACTCACAACTCCACTCAGTTTGGACAGAATGTCCAGTTACTGACTTTAGTAGCATGGTAAAATACTTTCATACCCTGTCTGTTTAAACTCCCAAACTAATGCACAAATGACATCATAACGGAGGTGGGGAGGGGTATCAGTGCTCAGAGGGGTTTTGCGTATGCGTGTGCAGTGAAAAAGAGCAAAAGAGACAGAAAAGAAGGGAGGAGAGGGGCTAGGGAGGAAAGTGTAGGCTTGAGGATTCATTTGGGACGTTTTCTGCAGTCCAGCCAGAGAATGAGGCAGCAGAGAGCGGCCAATGAGACTCTGATGTGCTCGGTTAAAAGGATTTGCAGACAGAAATCGGTGTTTGTTTGTCGTTCAAAGATGTAAAAAAAAAAAAAAAAAATCCTATTAATTGTTGGACTGCTCTCAAGACATTATTCACCTTTCATTAACATATAAAACACGTGAAATTGTGTCAGAGGCAGAGAAAAAAAGAGAGGCAGAGAAAGAGACAGTCATTTTGGACTCTACAAACAATTGCTCATTATGCGTCATTGCTTTAGAATCTGAGGAAACATCCAAAACAGCTCTCTATAGTCCCCCGGCATGCTTTTTCACATCAAAATCCACATTGCTTAAACTGAACTATGATTTATGGGATTATGATAACAACACGACCCAAATCCACTTTACCAGTAACCCCTGATTAGAGCTGTCGCATTAAGTGGGTTTAGCCAAAAATCACATACAGCAAGTAAAGTGAGACTAAGACCTCTGTGACAGATCATTACACCAATAGTGTGGAAAGGATCACAGATGACTTCACAATCTTAAACATACCACAGACCATCATAAAACAAAAAGAATATTGAAAATGACTTTTATGCAATGACTTCAGAATCTATCCAGAGTAAAAAAGACCAATCGGAAAATACCAAAAATACAGAAACAATGGAGCAAAATGGAGGTAAATAATCTGAAATGCAGAAACCTATCTTTGCCAAATCAGCAACAATGGCATGTTTTATACGGGAGCCCAAATGTGACTCAATTTTTAAAATAAAGTAATAAATAAAAAAAAGTGGTTACTGACGAATGCATTTGAACATTGAACATTGTCCATTAAAAAAAATATTTTGTGTATAAATAACTATTTTCTATCATTAATTCTAATTTAGTGATTAATAAACTTAATATTACATTTTCAGTTTGCTTTGTCTATGTTTTTAGTCATCCTTTGATTAGTAGTCTTTTTTTTTTTTAGTTCTTAATTGATTTACCAATTTCTCTAATGATTATCGAGGGCCACATTTTGGCTGTTATCGTTTTGTGTGAATATTTATTTTACATTTATAGCTGGCCAATAACAATAAAGCTATTCAATTATTAATCAGGAATCATTTGCGGTGACTAAATAATTTGAAATGATGGAAAATCCTTGAATTTAAAAAAACAACCAACTACACTATGATGAGCTGATGAGAGGTGTGCTATTACGGAGTAATCAAATGTAAGATTTTTGCCTGGTAGATGAAAATAGGCAAAAAGAACATTTAGTATGTCCTCTAGACATCATTTGTGCACTGAACATGCACATCATGTATAAACTTTTCATACTTAGCAACACGAGTAGAGGCTACTTTGAATAGAGCGACTGCACACACACTGTTCATTTGCCCATCATTCCCTGTCTGTGTCCTCAAACGCCCCTGAATTGCAACATCATTGTAACGAGTCCAAGAACCAAAAAGACTGATCAAGAGACAAGAACTCCTCTGTCTCTTCACAAAAGCACAACAGAACCCCAAAAGAACACTTTAAATTAAGTTATTGACCCTAAGAAGAGATTTAGAGAAACTCAAAAACAAAAACAACCTCGCCTACGCCTCAAGTCAACTGACTACATTTATATTTTATGCCACTAAAGCCCAGCAAACCTAACTAGTAAATCTACAGGGCTTCAGTTGCATTTCCCAGACGTCAGAAATCACTCAGGAAGTGTAATCCAAGCATTTTAAACCTCATTTCTGAGGGCTCTCCCAACAGTCCCGTAAAGCACGCTAATGCTCAGGGACGCGCCGTCATCACTCTCTCTCTCTCTCTCTCTCTCTCTCTCAGCGGCCGAAGAACCGGGAAGAACTGCAGCGATGTTAAATTAATCACAAGAGCTCAGAAAAAGAGACTGCGACAGAGAGGGGAGGCTGTAAACTGCCGGTTTTGGGTTTGTGGTCATTACAGCCGTCAGCGATTCCTGCTCCAGGACTGTAAAATGTCTCGCCAGGTCGTCGTGACTACATCCATGTCATTTACTCAGAAAAAGGCCCAAAACACCACTTGACCAACCATTCACAAAGTGCCCATTTTTGTAGAAAAAGCATTACTATTTCTGGGACTAATCATTTCAAACTGAAAATGTTGTCACTAGTAGTTGAAATGATATGACATGATATTCAAAGACTTGGGTATCCAAACACACACAAATTTAGCATTTACTCAAATCTAACAACAACAACAACAACAAAACTTTATCAAAGCTGACAGTACAGATTCTATTAATCGACCAAGCAGTCAATTATGGCCAAATATTGGCCAAATATATATGGCTCCTCGTCGCACTTACAAAAGTCTTAGAAAAGTCATGCAAGTTTGCGTGAGAACTGAATTTTGAAACTGTAGTTACCTGATGCACATAGTATTTGATCAGTTATGTAAAATGAGCACAATAACACAGACAACGTGTTAGATGTGGTCTTGAAGCTAGGCTTCAGAGAAGGAACTACAGGCATAAATGTCTATTCTAGTTATATTTTACAAAAGTTGGCAAAAATTGTACAACTTTCCACAATATTTTACAACTTCTAAACTTTCAGAAAGCATTCAAAGTAATAAGTAACAAGATTTATAATATATTTATGATTGATTTTATATCAATATTGACAAGTCATATACCAATATATTAGCCAATATTTGACCGTTTCGAGATTATCGGCATCTGCCTGTTTGGCCATTTTGCTAAAATTTGTTTGGTAAAAAAATGGCAACACCAAAAAATTGACCTTCAAAATCTAGTGACAATTTTGTTAAATTTTGAGCACATATTGTATTCAAATAAACAATTTCATTTCTATTTATTTTTAAACAATCTTGTTCTCTAGATATTGATATTGGCAAAGGCCATTAAAAACCCATATCAATAGACAACTACTTTTTATTTGTGACAGACTATAATGCATATTTAATAAGCTGATGCACATATGCATATAATCTAATTTGCATATGTAGAATTAAGTCAACATTTCAAAACATTACAGCATTTTCACTTTTAGACTCTGAAAACATTCCAATCTAAAAGCATCTCCAGATTCAACCAAAAGGTCGTACCCTGAGGGCACGTCTCGCTGTGCGCTGAATGAAAAGGTGTCGTGAGTCAAGGTTCAATTGGAGGACTCACTGTGGGAATGAGCTTTATTTAGACTTACCTGCTGGGATCCTGAGACCGCACCGCCTGTTAGTGTTCACGCTGCTGGATCACCTGAAATAAACAAACATAAACACATAATCATCCAAAGTGATAAACGCTGCAGCTGGAAGTAAGAAAGAAAACTTCGGCTTCAGTAGATTTCTCTCAAAGCTTTCCAAATAACTAGGTGCACTTCCTCCCAGATACGACGTAACTTGTTATCTCTTCAAACGCTTGGAATGCACACGAAAGCCAAAAGATTAAAAAACGTAGACAGTCAACTCCCCAGAAAAGCCCCTCAGTCGAAAAATGGAAAAACATTGGCCAGGCAAAACTCTTTGAATCTTAAAAATGAAAACTCCTGCACACAAACCTTGAGGAATAGTGCTAAACATGCTTTACGTCCCTCTTCTTCAAATCTCACAGTTTCGTTACAGGGTATGAGAGTAATGATAACCGCATTCTAGAACTAAGTTAACACTTCCTGATTTTTTTTTTTTTAACCGTTTAGTTAATGTACATTTTGCAAGGTAATCTCTCAACGTACAAGTTTAGCACACTGCTAAACAATTAGCCTGCTAACTTAAAGGATTAGTTCACCCAAAAAACGAAAATTCTGTCATTAATTACTCACCCTCATGTCGTTCCAAACCCATAACACAAATTAAATTTTTTTTTTGATGAAATCCGAGAGGTATATGACTCATCCATAAACAGCAATATAATCAACACTTTCAAGGTCCAGAAAGGTACTAAAGACATCGTTAAAACAGTCGACGTGACTGCAGTGGTTCAACCTTAATTTTAAGAATACTTTTTGTGTGCAAAAACAAAACGAAAATAATGATTTTATTCAACAATATCTTCTTTTCCCTGTCATTATCCTTACGTAGCTGCCGCAGTAAGCACAGTGAAGGCTTTCGTGTTTACGTCCGAATGCCGGCTCAGTATTGGCCAAAGCTGCACACGTGAGCAGCATGAAACATGCTCAATAATGAGTCAGCGTTCTGATGTAGAACCCGGAAGCGCTGGACGTAAACAACATATGAGAAAGAGACAGAAGAGAAGATATTGTTGTATAAAGTCATTATTTTTGTTTTGTTTTTGGCGCACAAAAAGTATTCTCGTCGCTTCATAAAATTAAGGTTGAACCACTGCAGTCACGTTGACTGTTTTAACAATGACTTTAGTACATTTCATCATATCTTAATTTGTGTTCCCAAGATGAACGAAGGTCTTACGGGTGTGGAATGACATGAGGGTGAGTAATAACAATTTTAATTTTTGGGTGAACTAACCCTTTAAGGCCCATTCACACAGAGAATAATAACTATAACAATATCTATATTACCTTCGCCCACACGTCACGACACATAATAACATTTGGTTTACTGTAAGTACACTGCAGTTTTGTCTTCTGTCGTTTTAAATGCTCAGGGAATTAGACTGTATTTTGATTGACTGTCAGTGTTCCATCAGCTGTAAAAAAAAAATTAAAAATCTAAGTGATTCCAAAAATATAAGTGATTCCGACCTCTTTGTCGTTATTGTTATAGCTGTGCTGTGGACTTCCCTATTATCAGAATTAGAATGAATATTAAAAATGTATAGTTATTAGGGATGTAACAATACCCTTATGTCACGATTCGATACATATCACAATGCTGAACTCACAATACGGTATTTTTGCGATACTTTAAGACTTATGGTAAAAGGTTAACAAATGATTAACTGTTGATTTAAAACGCTAAATTTAGTATTACATTGGGGTGGAAATGAGTAGGCTTAGACTTGGTGCTGGTAACCCAATGAACAGGACAATGTTGATACCAGAATAAAAATATTCATGATTCTGAAGCTGAAAATACAGAAAAAATACAAATATGAATGCATTCTGTCACTGACTAGATATATTTAAAATGATTTAGGCCACTTTTTATTGGTAATAAGACATTTGGCATTATCAGCTCCCACAAATATTCCCCCATTATTCTGTTTAGTTAAACAGTTTTATAAGCAATATACAGTTTTCTTTGATCAGACAACAAAAACTGCTACCCTCTGTGGACAATGGACAGACTCAACGGGTAGACCAAACTGTTTATGACAACGGCACTTTAATAACAATAACAAATGGTTATATAATAATGGTTATTGGTACCACTAAAGTAAAGATGCAGTCACATTTATCGTTACTGTCAAATGTTTGTGGGCGAAATCCAATCATGTCAATTGAAATCCACACACAATCGGGAATTTTAGCATAAGGGTGAAAGATTTTGCAACGAGTTTATGTTGGTCATGCAAATTGCTGAAAGCTGCTTGATTTGAAACTCACTTCTGCATGAGCTGTGCTTCATACATCGCTATACGACAATGGACCTTTTTTGCCAACAAAGTTTCGCAGAAAAGTGACCACACCATTACTTTAAAACTTGACACCACCAAAAACATTTTACAATTCTTGTCTAAAACTGTAAGATGGCACAATCTTGTTATATTTATGGATTGACACCTGCAAATAAATGTGACATTTTTCCTTTCCATTTAAGTCTTAAATGCTCTAAAAATGATAGACCCCCTTTACATACCAAGAGACAGACAGACCTCCAGTTCAGTTGAGGGGAAAAACCCATCAAACTGACCCAGTCTAGAGCCCTCGGGGAGTTCCGCAGCATGTGATAACCATCTTTATCGTCTGTACCAACACATCTGTCTAAACACTGCTATAGGTCAACCACACAGTGGGTAGTAAATGCAGCAAGTCTATGAATAATTTCGCTCTGTATGTCTGATTATGCTACACTCTAAAAAAATAAAGGTTCCAAATAAGGGGTTTCCGCAGTAATGCAACCGAAGAACCATTTTTGGTTCCCAAAGAACCTTTCAGTGAGAGGTTCGTAAGTGTGAAGAACATTTTTTCCACTATAAAGAACCTTTTGTGTAATGGAAAGATTCCATGGATGTTATTAAAGAGATAGTTCACCCAAAAATTTATATTCTGTCATCCTTTACTCAACTACAAGTCGTTCCAATCCTGTATAAAAATCTTTGTTCTGCTGGGGGATCTGCTATCTGTATCTAACCTTTATATATACACAGTTAGAAACCAACTGAATCTAAAAGGGAATGTTCAGTAAACTCAAATTAGTTTAATCCTGTTACGCTACATGCAGATAATTGGTATGCTTTATTCACCGTGCCGAAGGGGTTCAGGGTCACTTAGATAACATCAGTACTTACATAATTGTGTCTGGCCCGTGTTGTCCTACAGACAGCGAGTGGACCCTGAAGCGAGGTGATTCCTGCTCTGCAACTTATGCAAGCAGGCTAGTCGCATTTCTGTTGCAACCGAAACAAAAGTTTTATTGCAGACCAGTGAGCTCCCAGCTATTTTAAAAAACTCAGACCACAGCGTTTGTGGGAAACGGGACACTTACGCAACACTGGATAGTTAGTGTGATTCTGTCAGACAGCTCTGATTTTCACAGGCTCTCACTACTGTGTTTGGCTCTTTTTGTCACCCTGCGCATTATGGGGCTTATGAGAGGAATGTGCTGAAATTTTGGGGTTTACTTTGGTAGCCTACACCATCATTATGCTAGCCTCAACCTCAGACAGCACACCCACAGCCCGTTCGCTGGCTGCTTGATGCATGTTGCGAACAAAGATGTCAAGTGCTGGCTAAAAATTAACAGCTCTGATCTGATTGGCTGATGTGTTTTTATGAATTATGAACAATATTACTGCACTAATCTGGGAAATTTCAGCTGCACTGAAAGCTTTATTTAAGCAAATATGTGCTACTGGTTTCAGAGTAAAGCAAGTAATTTACACAGGTGTAGTTCATGATACAGTGTTTCAGAGTCTTGGTTCATTTACAGTGTAAATGAACATCCAGTGCCTTCACTCTAAAACCATCAACACATTTATTTATTTGATGGCAACTTGCCAAAACAAAAGTCGGTTCTTGTAAACAGTAAACTTAAAGGATTTCGCACTTTAAAAAAAGTCTTCAGAGTAAAAAGATTTTATTTTTCTATGCAAATACACTCACCAACAAAATAACCCCAATCATTCTAGAATTATTAGTTCTTTATAAATAGAGCTATGCAAGTAATCTGGTGAAACTTCCCGTATTTTATTTTTATTTTTCACAATATATAATCTAAGGCTGGAACAACTAATCGATAAAATCGATAATTATCGATAATAAAAATAATTAACAACGAATTTGATTATCGATTAGTCGGATCTGCGTGCTGTGCTCGGAAACCATCAGCCAGTCACGTCGCTTTACAGTAGTGAATAACCCATTTCTACGGACAAAACGCATATGGAAAATAGCGGACACAGAGTGAGCTGCTGCAAGAAAAGGAACATGATCCAAGTTGTCCGAAACATGAGAATGATTTATATTCATAGGCACTTCAAACAAAAGCATAAGCATTTACCGTGCCTTGCCCTGTCGTGCTTTGACAGATGCGTGTGCTGTTTAATGCCTTTGATATGTTTTCCTCAGCGCATAACTTACATTTTATGGACAGCATTGGGCAGGATGTGAGATAATATTCTTTAGAATAATGAATTAAAATAGTTTTAATAATAAAATAAAAATGTTAACATACAATAATTTTTAGACTATTCATCTGATTAAATCGTAAAAATAACCGACAGATTAATCGATTATCAAAATAATAGATTTTGCTGCAGCCCTAATATAAATCGCAGAAAAACGAAATATCGTAATGTAAATTTTTTTACCAAAACCGTGCAGCCCTACGGGGTATAAATGAGGTGTACATGAGATACACCTGTGGCAGCTGCTGTGGTTGCCAGACATGGTCTGAACTCAAAAGAGTAATCAAAGAGATGAGGAAGTCCACTTTGAACGGCTGACAAACTATATTTGACAGAATAACGGGCAGATGAGCGTTCAGTAAATCATCTCAGTATGTGAGTATCCCTGTGCTTGATCTATGCCAGAACAGATGGTGCCTGGGAATCCTTTCAATAAATGATAAAAACCCCTCAGGACCACTGCAGCGACTGTCAAGCCCTAAGAACATGAACACATTCTTGCCAGTGATTACTAGGGTACTTCACTTGTGCACTTTTGAATGGAGAAGAAAGTAAAAAGTAAATTTCATTCACCCACCTAGCTTACACATGGCATAACATAATGAGGATATGGTCCTAATTACTCCCTGCATCCCAATGTGCATACTATCCACCCTAAATAGTATTGAATATTACTAATGTCACATACTATTTAGGATGGATAATTTGCACATTGAGGAGCAGGCAATATCTTAATTACTTTAGTATAAAAAAGCCACAGAGTTACTAAACGCCACAGTAAAAAGCTGTTAATTGGTTAACTAAGTGCTTTACCGTATATATGGTGAAACTTTATAACTGTTTAAAGGGTTAGTTCAGCCAAAAATTTTTTACTCACCGTCGTTTCACACCCATAAGGCCTTTATTCATCTTCGTAACACAAATTAAGATATTTTTGATTAAATCCGATGGCTCAGTGAGGCCTGCATTCACAGCAATGACATTTCCTCTCTCAAGATCCATAAAGCTACTAAAAACATATTTAAATCAGTTCATGCGAGTTCAGTAGTTCTACCTTAATATTATAAAGTGACAAGAATATTTTTGTGTGCCAAAAAAACAAAATAATGACTTTTTAACAATATAGTGATGGACCGATTTCAAAACACTGCTTCGGAGCTTTGCGAATCAAATCAGTGACTCGGAGCGCCAAAGTCACGTGATTTCAGCAGTTTAGAAGTTTGATAAGAAATCCACGTCACTGATTCGATTCTTAAAGCTCCAAAGCAGTGTTTTGAAATCGGCCCATCACTATATTGTAAGTCGTTATTTTGTTTTTTTGGTGCACAAAAAGTATTTTCGTCGCTTTATAATATTAAGGTAGAACTACTGAACTCGCATGAACTGCTTTAAATATGTTTTTAGTACCTTTATGGATCTTGAGAGAGGAAATGTCATTGCTTTGAAAGCAGGCCTCACTGAGCCATCGGATTTAATCAAAACTATCTTCATTTGTCTTCTGAAGATAAATGAAGGTCTTACGGGTGTGGAACGACAAGAGGGTGAGTAATGAATGACATTTTCTTTTTTGGGTGAACTAACCCTTTAACATCAGGTACCCCATAATACCGGAACAATTGTCACATTATTTTTTCAGTGCAATTCTGCCAACCAGAGCTGCCAGGTTTGAAAACCACACCACCAGCTGCCAGTGTGGTTTTCTTTTTTACTACCTATTATTATTATTATGCTGGTAAGTGTTTAAGGTACAATTTAGATTTTAGTAGTTCAGGCATGTTGATATATTAACATTATTACAATTATTAATGATTTATCTATGGACTTATGAACTGCATACAAGAACTGAAAAATACTTTCAATAATGCCTGAAACATACAGTAAATTGCACAAGATTTATAAAAAAAAAATTAAAAAAAAGGGGGAAAAAAAGGAAAACTACATAAATATTGACTGCTTAACATCAACTATAATAATAATAATAATGCATTTTATTTAACGGCGCCTTTCAAAACACCCAAGGTTACCTTACAGGTAAACAAGCAATAACAATATATATACAGTGTATATCAACACAACTTAAAACACACATGCATCATAGAGACAGTAGAATAAGTAGTAAATCATAAAAAAAGCCTGTGTAAAAAGGTAGGTCTTAAGACGGGATTTAAAAGTATGCAGACTGTCAATATTACGGATATCGAGAGGGAGAGTATTCCATAGGCGAGGGGCAGCATGGCTAAAAGTTCTAGCTCCCATGGTAGTTAAGCGTATACGTGGTAAGACAAGAGAGATTGTGAGTGAGGATCTTAGAGTGCATAAAGGGGGGTAAATATGAAGAAGATCAGTAAGATATGGAGGAGCGAGACTGTGAAGTGCCTTGAATGTGAGAAGCAGGATTTTAAAGTCAATTCGATATTTCACTGGTAGCCAGTGAAGTCGCTGGAGAGTTGGTGAAATGTGCATTGTAGAAGGGGTTCTAGAAAGAACACGAGCCGCAGAGTTCTGAGCCAACTGAAGTTTATAGAGAAGTTTGGAAGGAAGACCAGTAAGAAGAGCGTTGCAGTAATCAATACGTGAAGTAACCAGTGCATGGATGAGAATTGCAGTATTGTTCATTGAAAGGGAGGGACGAAGACGATTAATATTACGCAGATGAAAGTATCCAGTACGTGTCATATTATTAATATGGGCTTCAAATGAAAGTGTGCTATCCAGAATAACACCCAAACTCTTAACCTGTGAAGAGGGATAAATGGGATGTTGATCGATATCCACAGAAATACAGTTAGATTTTGTCAAAGCGGATTTTGTCCCTACAAGTAGGATCTCGGTTTTATTACTATTAAGCTTAAGAAAGTTAGCTGAGAGCCAGTCTTTAATTTCAGCTAAACAACGGGACAAAGAAGGCAGTGGAAAAGAGTCAGAGGGTTTGGAAGACAGGTAGAGCTGGGTGTCATCGGTGTAGCAGTGAAAGCGAATACCATATTTCCTGAAAATGTGACCAAGTGGGAGTAGATAGATAATGAATAAAAGTGGGCCCAAAACAGAACCCTGAGGAACACCAGTAGTGATTGTAGATTATCTCGATCTGAAATGCTTAAATTGGACAAACTGAGTGCGACCAGAGAGATACGATGTAAACCAGGACAGGGGTGTGCCAGTGATCCCAATAGAAACTAACCTGTCAAGGACAACCTGTCTTGTGTTTGGTTAATAAACCAGAGTCAGCTGCCAACAAAAAGTCATTAGTGATTTTGACAAGAGCTGTCTCTGTACTGTGGTGAGGATGGAAGCCAGATTGAAAAAGCTCAAACAGTTTATTATTGGAAAGATGGTCATGGACCTGTGTTGCAACACATTTTTCCAGGATTCTAGAGATGAATGGCAAATTAGAAATTGGACGGTAATTATTTAGGTTAAATGGATCAGCCCCTGGTGTGCTTTGTTTGCTGACTGTGCTTGGCAAACAGGGTTTAATGGTCCATCATTGACCCAATGAAACACTGCCATTGTACCAGAGGAAAACCTGCTTTTAACTCGCCTGATGGTTATCTGATGTAGTGACTCAGAATCCCCTGGGAATGACCAGCTCAATGTTGATGAGGAACTCTGTGTGTAGCGAACGTAGCCAAAGCAAAAACACATATAAACACTCAGCGGAGATACAAGGTCCTTTCAATCTCATAGCTAGAGCAGATGGGCTGATGAAATCGCTCAAATGAAAGGACGAGATTTTTAAACAAACAGCATGTGGTTTACATAAAACAGCCCGTCAATGCATCAAATGGTGTTTCCTAACTTTTAAATACTGCTTGAATAACTGATTTATCTTATGAATTTATGAAGTTCTAATGAAACACAGACCCAATTCAAAGAAAAAAAGCAGCAATTATGTTAACTCTGTTCATCAAAAAAAATTAAACATTTCTCATTATTTAATATTTACTGATTATTTACGCATCCTTGTTGTTCCATCAAAACCTGTATGTTGTTATCTTTCCATGGAAAAGGCTACAAGAGAAAAAAAACTTTCTAAAGAGTCATTTCAATCTGATATCTCAGTTGTTCCTTGCACAAAACATTTATCATCTTTTCAGAAGACTTGCACAAAGCATATGGTTTTGAATTAGGGTGAGTAAACAACAACATTTTCATTTTTATGGTCAACTATCTGTTTAAAATGTATGTTTATATGCTGGTATGAGTCACCAAACTGCTAATCTCATCAGTGATCTGCAGTCACACCCTCATGTATCATGATTTGTATCTTACGGATACGAGTGTGGAGATGGGAGGGTTTCAGTCCATCTAGCACTGAAAGAGCAACTGATTTGATACGCATAGATGTCCTGTGAGGCGTGATGACTGCACACACCCAAACACAGATGGACAGGAGGGGGAAGCGGCTTTGACCTTTTCATGCACTGTCAGGCTCATTTGTTCTTCACTGTCAATCTTTTGTTTTAACTATGCAAATGAGGACAAAATATGCAAAATGGCATGTTGAAACTCTCACGTGGATCACAAACTACCTTTACCAAACAACGTTTCCTCCCAAAGCCCTCTGAAGACCTCACAATAATGAAGACAAGCTCTCTTTAATACAATTTCAGGAAAACTAGAAAAGGGGCACTCAAACTGATTTACAAACAAAGAGACCGAAAGTCATTCATTTTTAATGGGAGTTGGTGATTATTGGTAACTCCTCTAACTGCTACCGTTGCGACAAAATTGCAATGGACCAATGGAATTGACTCCTGATATAGTTGGATATTACAGTCGAATGTCTATTAGCTAGGAATGAAATTGACAACTGTATGTAAATGTGGGATTAAACCCGAAAATGTAAATGCAAACTAATAGACTTCATTTTCAATGAGAGTTGGTAATTATCTGCAACACCTCTAACCGATACCATTGTAACAAAATTTAGAACAGTTCAAATTTATGCAAATGAAGATTGATGTGGCGACTACTAATGGGAGTGAAGGCATTGACTTTACTACTGATAAGGTTGGATACTACAGTCGAACTAACTAGGAAAGAAAATACATTTTCAAAATTCACTAGTCAGGCTGTACGACTAGCTGACTAATTGGTATTAAAAAGACGCTATGAAATCAAAACTGTTTTTGTTTCAAAAAAGTTTTTTTTGGCTTTTAGTATGAATATGTCAGCCTTACTGTTGCTCCAAAACAATGACAAAATTCATATTTAGAAGATATAAGCATTCAAAACTTACAGTCTCTCACTTCTGCCAATATTGATCAATGATTTTGATGACATCACCCTGCACTTCAGCTTCTCATAAGATTTTCTGTCCAATCAAATGCTCCCTAGAATCTAAAACGTCCCACCCCCTAGATTATAAATAGACGCTGAAGCTGTGGCTAAAATCAATCACTTGTTCACACAATTACTATTTTCTGGTGAATGGCACATAGTGCATAGGGGATAGGGAACGATTAAGACAGTGTAGATATGCTTTCCATTGAGGCGAATGAAGTCTGGTTTCACGTTAGTGTCACGCGAACTGCCACAGCGCACACAAGGTCTGTGTATCATGTGTATCATATCTGCGAGTCGGTGCAGACCAGAAAACGTATTGGACCCATTTGAATTCTGCACAGAATGCTATATTTTAAAGATATATGGAGAAGATTAGGAGGACAAACGGTTAGAGATTAGAAGGAAACTGAGGTTTTACTGAGCTCAACAGCTCTGGCCGAGCTGGCTATTTAAAAGAAAAAAGGGGGAGGAGCTGTTTGATATGTCCTGCCCTGTCTTCCTGTTTCATTGGAAATTACGTTAACACATTAAATAATTTTCAAAGGCACTTCAGCAGGCCTTTAAGGAAGCCCTGTATCACTGCGCTGGATTCTTGGTTTACCTGATTGAGATTGGATTAATTTTTGTAAGACAAAATGCTGCATTGCAGACAAGGTCAGAGAAGGGAATTTCCAAGTTCAAATTTCCCACTTGCGACCTTGTGCTTCATTCCAGATAACTTTGAAAATAACAAATAGAATGTTGTTTTAGTTGCCATCAAATAAGGGTTCTCTTCAGGATTACTAGAAATTTCCAGGCCGGTACCCAGCCAACATTGCATGGTGGGGCCAATGTAGGCACAATATGGGCTTGAGATATGGGCTCTACGTCGGTTTGTCCATGGGTTCCATTTCAGCCATCATGGAAGCCACGGACAAACACATTTATGGTCTATGAGGCTAATTCAGATAGGGTCGACATGGAACCCATGGACAAACCCATGTTGGGCCCATACCTCAAGCCCATATCATGCCTACATTGGCCCCACCATGCAATGTTGGCTGAGTAGGTTGGGACAAGCTGAAGCTAATATCTGCAGAATACTGGCCCTGCAGGACCAGGATTGGACACCCCTTTTCCTAGCTTAAGTGCAGAAGTTCCAAAACAGCTGGATGGAACCCAACGGAATGGAACAGATTGCAAGGATTTCAACGTTTTTTTACTGGTCAAAGTCAAGAAATGTCCAATGCTAAAAATGTATGGCTGTAGCAAAAAGCCATTTTCATGAAATCTTCACATTCCCTTTTTCGTTTTTCCTGCTTTCATTTCTACTAGTAATCTTAACGACCGACCACATACCCCTCAGTTTCAGAGGCAAATGTGATCTTGCTTATCAGCATGTTGTGAAATGCCACTCTTGGCTGACACACGAGAGCCAAGCAAGCACTACTTCAGAAAACATCCGAATACTACAACTCTCCCGAACTGTTCCATTGAGCAAAACTGTGATTCTTAATACTGAAAAATTGTTCTTGTCAAATCTTTGAGGATTTTGTGACTCAGGCCATGGACCAGATCCATCCGGTGCATTGCTGTCATCATGGAGACCCATCTCGTGACATCACAAGGTCACTGTTTTCCTCTTCTTCCCTGAATAGAGCCATCACAATGACTGCTCCATGAGATCATATGGGGTGACCTACATACGTCCACTGACAAAAGACAAATTCAAGGAAAGAAAGTGACACCATTGACATTGTCTTTCTTCAAAGCCTGTTGTGTCAGCTTTGTAACCCACGAGACCATCCGTCAAAAAGAAAAAGAGCACTTCCTGTCCACTTAATCGAGAATAGGAAGAGGAAATGAGATGCTTTCCTGTTCCTGCTGCGGATTGCATCTCTGTCATTCGAACACACTCACAACATATACACAAAACAAACACATATAGGTTTACAGCACTGTTAGGGAAGCTTAATGGACAGTAACAAAGTATTTTTGTTTTAAATCTGCTGTAAAAGGGCAAGATGTTTAAGCCAATTATATGAAATGCTTGAATGTGGACATGTCCATCTGTGTATTACACTCTGAACAGGGTAGGTTTTATTTAAAAACAAAACATAACGTTAAAATAATGCAATTATTAACATCCACGCATCTTCCTGTTGTATCTCACCCATGCATCTTCCCCGCTGCCGTAGCAGTTTCAAATGATGTAAAACTAGTATGTTTGCATAGAGTTCTTCTTAAAATGTTCATACATTTTGCCCTATGTGACGTCTTTTATTGTATATTGTATGTTTATATTTGTTAACACACATTTACTCACATATTGTTTTTCCTCATTTCTATATACTATATGGTATATTTTATTTTCACTTGTTTGTACACTTGAATAATCAGTAGTAGTTTTCAGTGACAAGTTTTGATAAAATACACAGTATTTGAGCAGTAATATTTTATTAGGGTCTCTGTAAGTACTTGATTTGTGTACTGCGTCCACACTGGCTAAAAGTAGCAAGTAGCTGTTACTAAATTTTTCAGTAGCATGTGTTCTGCTGGTTTCACAAAATAGTAAAAAGCTGCTTTAATACTTGAGTAGTGGTGTAGCACAACAAAATGCTGCATCGCTAATTTGCTATTTTAAACATGCTGTCCTAAATGTCCTCTTACACTCATCTAAACATTGGGGAATTCAGTTAGTTTTAGAGAATTTTCCATTCAGAAGGTTCATTTCAATAAACTGGTTTAAAAAAAATAATACTTTTCATTAATAGGTAGTGTAAAACTAGCTTTATTGCTATTTAATTTAAAAGGAGCTGTTAGCTTTTAGCTACAGTTAGCTACTACAGCTTAAAAGTAGCTTTCCCAACACTGATATTGCAGCCACACATCCTCAGTGGAAACTATGATATGGAGCTGTGCTTTGATAAGCCAGAGACCTGCAGGGCTCGGTTATCTCACAGTGAACCGTGTGCATCTCACTGTCAGGAAAACACTGTAGGGATGACATGCGAAAGCACAGCACTGTATGCAAGATTTTGTTTTGCTATACTTTCTGAGGTAAAATTTTTCAAAATATATACACAAGTACAGTCAAACCACTTTAAAAAGACCTGAGGTGCCCTCCCTAGCAAAAATGTACAAAATGCCATAAAATGACTTTTAAAACATTTTAAATGTCTAAAGGGCTAGGCCACTGTAATTAGCATCGAAAAGGTAGTCGATATGACTGTTCTATTTTTGACAAAAAAACATTTCAAGTCTTTTGAAGCCATTATGAACATTTTAATTTGTTAATACAATCTTCAGGAGCACATTACAATACACTTCAAACTCAAAGAGACAAAGTTTAAGAGGTGCAGCTGCAGCAACATCTCCTAAATGCAACCACAAGGCCTTGATCTCCAAAAAGCCTCATTTTTCACAAATTCAAAAGCACAGCAGTCAAAAAAGGTTTAAGTACTTAAGACAAACAACAGTAAGAGACTCTTTACACAATGATATCAGCTTTACTCAGGGAGGGGGTCAATGTGGGCTTGCTGTCAAAATACAAATGCTAAACTAGCATGGCGACCCATGACAGAGTTTGATTGATGCCGGTCGTTTCAAGAACTGAAAGCGTCACATAGAGATTGTGGCTCGACACCAAAAGCCTTTGGGGTTTGTTGGCCGGTAATAACGGTCTTGAGCGAGAGTGAAACTAGAGAGTTGTTTTTCCTCTTTTTCTGTGATTTTTGTTTCTAAGGTGACAACACATTACAAACTTGATGCTGGTGTTTTATATTACAAAAGAATATGACTGCAAAAATAGCAGGTAAACCATTGTTAAAATATCATGAGGGAGATCTACTACCATAAATGTCAAGAAAATACAATCTCAGGCAGACAGAACCTGCTGTGCCACTTACTTTCAGGGTCATTTTTAAGAGTAAACCGCTGCCTCATCCTTGACTAAATTGCCATATCCAGGAAACTGCCTGTAAGCGTTAAAGAGCTGGTGAAAAGAGTGTACATTTAGACCTCAGTCATTATTCAAGAACACTGCCCTCCATTTGCACTTTAAATTTTTCAGTGTTATGTCCAGTTTAGCAACATTGTAGCAAAATTAGGACATCATAACGCAAGTGTTAACCGCAGCTGAAGAGTGGGCCCTGCCCTGTAAAGAGTGATACGATAACAAACTGCAACATCCTTCTCTATTAGCTTCTGACTAGCCTCACCCATAATCTATCTGATAGGTAAATGACATGACGCATTTTTTTTAATTTTTTTTTTATCTATCAATTTATAAAAATAAAAACAATGAAATGCATATAATTTCTGAATTAAAACTAATTTTGATTATATACAGTGGGTACGGAAAGTATTCAGACCCCCTTAAATTTTTCACTCTTTGTTATATTGCAGCCATTTACTACAATCATTTAAGTTAATTTTTTGAATTGCAAAAAATTTAAATTAAAAATAAATACTTTTAACATGGTTACACCACATTACTTTAGAAAATTTGACAAATGTTTAAAACTTTAGAAAATAATGATAAAGGTGTGTAAACTCACATGTATTCAATAAGGCAAAGAAATATGTGGTTACACCACATGGCATTTTTAGAGAAATGCAATAAAAAAAAATTAATTGTGTAAAATTCTCAAAATCTATATGAAACATCACATTTCAAACAGTACATTTCTAAGAACCCGGTATGTGCATATTCAACTAGATGATACGTTCCTTTACTTTATCATGAACAAGCTCAAATGTGAACTATACTTTGTTAATAGTCAAAACTCTAGCTCAGCAAGACTAGCCTTTGCCAGACATAATCATGAGAGACTGACGGACAGCAACACCGCCATAAATTTCATCAGATCAGACATCCCAAACCCACTGCAACGTGACCAAGAGCCAAACTCTGCTGTTACAACTACTAAACTTCATCCATTATGACAGGATGCAACAAGCTGGATAAAAATAGCCATGCTTCTTCTCCATGAACTTGAACAAAGTGCCTGGAACCAAAGGACTGTGGGTCAAACAGCAGTGCATTTGTTTGTTGAGTTTGTGTTACGTGCAGATCGTTTATGTCATTTTATGCCAAATCAAAGCTGGTCGTGTGTTTCAGATATTTAACAGGGCAGCTAGTGTCTCTGAAGAACATGACCCCTGCTGTACATGGTGAAACTCCAATAATAGAAGGGAATTCCATGTATTTGGAATTGGCATGAACGTCCATCCATAATTTGGCTGTAGCACCACCTTCAGAAGGCTTTGGCACTCTTATTTCAGCACACAGTAGTAAACTTTATCCTATTGGTCATTAACACATCCATAAATACCCACTGTAACATACACAATCATTATCGAAGTGAACTGCCATTCATAGCTCAGATTCCCATCAACAGCCAATAGAAATTTTAAAAGATCTCCCAGTAGATCGGTTAAATCTAGATATAATAGATGAACATTCTCAAACTCCCAATGATTCTTTGTGATACATTTTGTTATATGTAGGAACCATTTATGCCAAGATGTGACCTTCAATTAATTGTGAGGTATTTTTAGTTTTGTATGTGACACCCAACAGAAACACACGTCAAGTCTTTTTTGGGTTTGTCATATGAGCATTTAAGATGAAACACTAATGCATTGTTTGTGAAAATAAACACTCGCAAGGAAAAATGACACTGTGTTTTTGAACAAATCTGATTCAAATATTTGTAAGACTGACTGGTTGCCACCTGCTGGTGCAATTTTGTAACCTACAGAAAGAGTCAGCAGATAAAGCACACTGAATCTGAATGAATCTTTTTGTGAACAGAACTGAATCATAATCCCCATTACTAGCTGCTAAAGCACTTGGGTACATATTCACCAAAAATCTTAAAGCTATAAGTTGCTCCTAATATGGAAATTTAGAATCGACTCTTAAAAATTAGGGGCGCGTCACTCCTAATTTTAGAATTTTTCATATAAGAATACTTCACCAAAAATTAACGCTATAAAGTAAACCCAGAACTTCTAATGGTAACAATATTATATTTGTGAAAATGACCCCTGGTGTTTGTAGTAGTACAGTAGGTAACTGAAAAACTTTTTAATCATGATTTAAAAAAAATAAAAAAGTTTGAATCATCATCAAGAGTGTTGCTCAACTGGTGGGTCGCAAGACCATTTTGGGTGGGATGCAGAGTTTGTAGTCAAACAAACAACAACAATAAGACTTATTTACTTTTATTTTGAAAGACGTGAGTGAATTCTGTTGACATTTCTGGAGAGGCTTTGCTCTTCTGTCAGACAGAACGTGCTTTTCCATTCCACTGCGCTACAATTCCAAAGTTTTTCTATGTAAACGCACTAGACGGACATGTTTGACCGTTGTGCTCATGTCTTTTGCAGTATCTCATGCATGACACAGCATCCTAAAAACACAGCGCTCAAGTTAAAAAAACGCTCCATGGTTATTTTCCCCCATTTCACTGACCATTGTTTGTCTTGCGTTGTCCTGTTTTAGTATCTGCTGTCAGATAAGAAGTCAGTATCATTACTCTAACATTATTTTCGTAAATTGTTAGAGCTGGTTCACAAAAAAAAAAAAAATGCATTTTTGCGGTCAAAATTAAGAGCATAAATCGCATCAGTTACCAAAATTACCAAAAAGTACCAATAATTTACGTAAGTGGTACATCATGTGTTAGCTGGAAAGGATTTGCATGCAGGCATGATGTTCATTCTATTCATCAGGATCAGTGTCCATTTCTTTTATTAACAGTTCATGTTAGTATTGTGTATTTACAAAGGTAACTGTACTTTCTGTAACCTTAACCCAGAATATCACCAATTCTATATTTTTGATGACTGTGGTGGCTCATACCAACTTACTAACTAGTTTGGGACTGCTGCCTTACCTTATAATACAGTTTAGTCATCAATGTGAGTGAAATTCTTACAATTTATGTGGAGCCAGTGTTAAGTAAAGTGGGACAGTACTTGTGTGTATCATATGTTCAACATTTTTTGAGAAATAAATTTGCTTGGTTCAAATTCCTAATAATTTGGGTCACAGCTTAATGGCCATGGGAAAATGTGGGTCCCAAGACCAAACCAGTTGAGAACCATTGGACTATATGAAGCCATAATCTCAATTCCCAGCACTTCAGAATCGATTATTTTTTGCACTGACTTCCTGTCTTACAGATCTTGCATCCCTCCCCACCCCCCAGTGACATACTGAGCTGTTTGTTACCAATATGCAAAAAAAAAAAAAAAAGATTTAATTGTCAATGCAACAAGCATTTTTTTATTTTTTTTTTAAACAAAAGGCAAAATACACTTGCGTTATACTTTCTCATTTCTTTCACCATTGACAGGTGTGGCAAAAGTAACTTTTGGACCCTGTTTGTTAATACAGAGATGTGATTTGGCACTCGACAACAGGAACTATGGGTAGGGTGTGTCCGCCCAGGCAGATGAGTCGTTATATTTAGATTATTATTTTTTTTCTTTCTTTTTACACAATCAGTTCAATAGAGCACATTTCCTTTGTGGGCGGGATGCCATACACCACCCTCAAAGTCACGGTCAGAGGGTCACACACATACGCATATAAACATGCAAGCTTATTAAACGAGATCTTCTTTGTAATGGAATATTAATTGTGTATGAAGTTTTACAATCCTTTTTTATGAAAGTACATTACAGGGCATGTTTCTGTTCGTACGCAACATGGAAAAACTTGAATAAAATGCTGTTTTGCAATACTCTGTAACAAGTGGCAGTAAAAATAACACTAACTGCTCTGATTCAGATGAAACATCCATATACAAATACACAACATATACAGTGCTCAGCGTAAATGAGTACACCCCCTTTGAAAAGTACCATTTTAAACAATATCTCAATGAACACAAAAACAATTTCCAAAATGTTGACAAGACTAAGTTTAATATAACATCTGTTTAAACTTATAACATGAAAGTAAGGTTAATGATAAAACTTAGATTACACATTTTTCAGTTTTACTCAAATTAGGGTGATGCAAAAATGAGTACACCCCACAACAAAAACTGCTACATCTAGTACTTTGTATGGCCTCCATGATTTTTAATGACAGCACCAAGACTTCTAGGCATGAAATGAACAAGTTGGCAATATTTTGCAACATCTATCTTTTTCCATTCTTTAAGAATGACCTCTTTTAGAGACTGGATGCTGGATGGAGAGTGATGCTCAACTTGTCTCTTCAGAATTCCCCATAGGTGTTCGATTGGGTTCAGATCAGGAGCCACTGAATAACTTTCACCCTGTTCTTCTTTAGAAATCCAACAGTGGCCTTAGATGTGTGTTTAGAATCATTGTAATGTTGGAAAAGTGCACGACGACCAAGGGCACGGAGTGATGGTAGCATCTTCTCTTTCAGTATAGAGCAGTCCATCTGTGAATTCATGATGCCATCAGTGAAATGCAGCTCCCCGACACCAGCAGCTCTCATGCAGCCCCACATAAGGACACTGCCACCACCATGTTTCACTGTAGGCACCATGCATTTTTCTTTGTATTCCTCACCTTTGCGACGCCATACAGTTTTGAAGCCATCAGTTCAAAAATCTTGGTCTCATCACTCCAGAGTATAGAGTCCCAGTAGTCTTCATCTTTGTCAGCATGGGCCCTGGCAAACTCTAGACGGGCTTTTTGTGCCTGGGCTTTAGGAAAGGCTTCTTTCGTGGATGACACCCATGCATGCCATTCCTCTGTAGTGTACGCCGTATTGTGTCACGGGAAATAGTCACCCCAGTTTGGCTTTCTACTTCTTTAGATAACTGCAGTGAACTTGCATGGCGATTTTCTTCAACCCTTCTCATCAGAAGATGCTCCTGTCGAGGTGTTAACTTCCATGGACGACCTGGACGTCTCTGTGAGATGGTTGCAGTTCCACCTTTTTTAAATTTTTGTACCACTTTTGCTACAGTATTCTGACTGATAAGTAAAGCTTTGCTGATCTTCTTGTAGCCTTCACCTTTCTGGTGTAAAAAAATTATTTTCTTTCTCAGGTCTTGTGACATTTCTCTTCAATGTGGTGCCATTGCTGACAGCATGAAATGGGAAGGGGTTTTTAACACCCTTTTATAGTCAACTGTCTGCTGGACACCTGTGTAATGAATAATTAGACTCACCTGTGGTTGAATTCTTGTTAAATTAGACATCGGTAGTCTAAAATTTAGCTTTGCTCCAGAGACTTTTAGTGGGGTGTACTCATTTTTGCATCACCCTAATTTAAGTAAAACTGAAAATTTTGTTCTAAGTTATAACATGAAAGTAAGGTTAATAATATAAGTTAAACAGATGTTATATAAAACTTAGTCTTGTCAACATTTTGGAAATTGTTTTTGTGTTCATTGAGATATTGTTTAAAATGTTACTTTTCAAAGGGGGTGTACTTATTTACGCTGAGCACTGTACATGTGTATAACTTAAGGCTAGTTCCACATATGAAGATGCTCTCTGCACATTCCTGGGAAAGCTGAGCTGTTTTAGCCGGAGGGAGGGATGGATGGCTGCCAGCACGTATATATCTTCATTAGTACACATGCGCTCAGGTTTGTGTACTCAACCATGAGAGATGGCAAAAAAGTAGATTTTCCGAATTCCAAAAGATTCAATGACAAATTAAGCCGAGTCAAGGATTAACTTGACGATTCACACCTTCAATTACGTTGTCAAAAAGATGCTAGGCATTAGGGAGGACATCTTTAGAAAAGAGCTTGACTAAACGCTGTTCATTTTAATCTGACCTCAAACTGCTCTGTTCCTTGGGCCGTAAAATCAACCTCAACCATGTGAGCTCAGACCCACTTCCTCTAAACTGACTGTGATTTAAAATCTCAGGATTCGTAGACCAGATCTGAGTCTCTGTGTGATTTAAACCTTACCGAGAAGCGAAGTGCTCAGAATCTGACACGTTAAATTAAATAAGCGCCTTGGATCTATCAATAAAGAGAAGAGTGGTTGGATGTCTTTGTTTTCATGGCAGTACCGCCTGAGATTCACAAAGGTGGAACCTTTTAATGTCAGACAAAAGGACCCCTTGGGCATTTTATGGATACAAAGCGTTGATTTTAAACTGCAACAAAGGCCTGTCGTCCACTGGAAGCGATGCAAAACCACTATATGGAGCTACATTCAGTCTCGACATGTTTATGTTTGTCTCAAAGCAAAAGATCACAATGATCCAACTTTGGCCGGTGGAAAAGGCCTGTGTTTGGCAGGGTCAGTGACATCCAGAGTGATGGATGTTTTTCAGTCCAAATGAAGCTACTTTTGATGCAAATGTCAGAAATTATTTAACCCTTGTCCGACCTTATGGACATTTTTGTCTTTTAATAATTTTGCCTGTGTCAATGCCAACTGCATAACTTTTGGCACTGGTGTGTATTTTTATTGGAATTTTACTATTTCACTCCCATTTCCTTTAAAAATTCTGCACTAGGTACACAAAATAGTTCCTCTCAGGACCTTTTGGACAAAAATGTCCCCATTGAAACCCATTAAAACTGCCATTTTTAATCCCAGGGCCATTTAACTATAAAATGTTGCAGTCTTTGTTAATAGACTTTCATTTTGTTGGTATGGCTTCAAAATTTAAATTGTTACTATTTTGTACCAGATGGTGCCATTTTTTCAGGTTTGGCCTATAAAGCAATATTCACTTTATTCTTAATTTCTGCTTTTGCATATTATAGAGCCAATTGGATAAATTATGCAGGTATAATTGTCTGGGTGTGTTGGTATGGATGTCACAGTGTGGTTTGTGTGTAATGAAGTATTGCTAATGACCTATAAGGCTCTAAATGGTTTAGCTCCTGTGTACTTAACCGATCTTCTATCGCCCTACAATCCTTCACGCTCCTTAAGATCACAAAACTCTGGACTTCTGGTTGTACCTAGGATATCTAAGTCCACTAAAGGAGGGAGAGCGTTTTCACATTTGGCTCCGAAACTCTGGAATAGCCTTCCTGATAATGTTCGGGGCTCAGACTCGCTCACCCAGTTTAAATCTTGATTAAAGACGCATCTCTTTAGCCAAGCATTCACATAATGCATCTCATATCAGATCAATTGCACATGACTATCTTTGCTTAATGTTATGAACAGCAGCTACGCTAATTACTCTCCATTTGCTTTTATGTTTCGCCTCGGGACACCCGTCCCGAGGTGACTAGAGAGGACATCAGCTTCAGTTTGGATCCAGCCTCTTAAGAAGACCTCAGATGACCAACACCTATGAAGAGACGGCGCCAACTCCTGCGAGGATTTCGGAAGACGCAATCATCTGGATCAACATGCATTTTGCACAAATTCTATATCTTGATTATTGTTAATGTAATAAATTTTTCCAGGAGCTCATTGCTTCTACGTTCAGTTAAACTGCTAACAGTGATTGTAAATTGTAAATTATTACATTATTTGCTAACTGCATTCTTTAAATTGTAATGTTGACATGCATTCTCTGTAAAGCTGCTTTGAAATGATATGTATCGTGAAAAGCGCTATACAAATAAATGTGAATTGAATTGAATTAATAAAAAAAATTGTGTGTGTGCGAGTGTGTGCTTGTAATATTTGAGAGAGAAAAACTCTACTGCAAATCCAATCACTGTGTGCACCAGTGGAGCTTTGCTGGCATCCATCAAGGAAAATTATGTACTGCGCCCAAACAAAATCTTACTGAAAGCTAATTTTTTGAGATATCAACCTCAAATTTGGAACACAACTTTATTAAGATTTATGGCTTTGATTTTCTAGCAGTTTTAGAATTCAACATGTTTCATAAAATATATATTTTATATAAAATAATGTTCATAAATCATTTTCATAAACTTCTGCCAAAGTTTTAACACGTGTACAACAAGATAAAGTGCCTGACATTGATGAAACACCCATATACAATATTTACCAAAACACAAGAAAAAATATGAATAAACAACTACTTACACCTGAAATTATCTCATGTTTGGTTTTAGCTCACAGAGGGGTACCAACACAATAACAGTATTTTAGACCACATTTTTAAGCAGAAAGAAAGACAGACGTGACGGCCACATCTGGAAGTGATTGTGCTGCTCTCAGCAGATGTGAAATGACAGTGATTGGGCCCATTAAACTCCTGACCTGGAAAATTTTTACTAATGTGGTCCCAACACAGACACATGGCCCCCAGGGTCAAGCCTCACCCTAAACACCACCAAACAACATCATTACCCACACAAACTACATCTGAGTTGCTTGAGCTGGCAACTGTCAAACCACAGCTACATCCCTCCCAATACCATCAGCAAAGTAAAATTGTTACAAAACATTGATAGCTAGCATGAAAATGGCCTTGTTTGTAAGCGCATGCAATCTCTTGCATGAAATTTTAATGAAACTAAAATGAAATTTTAATCACCATTTCATTTATTTTATTTACTCTGATTTGAATCTCTTGCATAAGATGTCTGGCCTCTCAGACCCAGCATGCACAAAACTGGCTGGGACATCAAACGGTTTCGTTTCAAACTCATTTGAGTCAGCTCTTGGCATCTCTTTCTCATTTTTTTTTCTCACAGGGTACGACCTCGTAACCATGGCGAAGGACTGCTAATATCAATGCAAATGGATTCTCTGCTTGCAGGAATTCAGCTGGACTGGAGGAACCCCGAGTGCCACTCCAGAGGAGGAATCAACTGAGGAGCCTACGCATTTTCATTCCCACAGTCCAGAAACTTAAAACCAAAAACCATAAAACCAGACAAAAATAAACAGTTTATGCAGCATCTATATTCAGTCCTAAAAATGGCTCAGGGGAATAAAACCAGGGAGTGAAGTTCAAAGAGGGAATGGAGATCCAGTTCTAAATGTAGATGATTTCCATCTTTTATCCACATAATAGCCAACAAATGCTATGCAAATTTCATACATAAAATATAGTATGATTTTCTGCATCTGTGGTTTAACCCTTAAATGCATACCTCTGGTCTTTATCGACCTGGGACGTCATTCACTACCCTCCTCCTCATTCATTTTTTAAAGATAGACATCAACCTTCTTAATATTCCTCAATCAATTCATTATAAACAATATAAGAAAAAAATCATACAATTTTAAAAGAATGCCTGTTTTCCCATTCATTTTTTGTAAAAATTGTATAGGATCGCTAACGACCCGAGATGTGTATCAGTGTACGTGTATTTTTTTTCTGCATAACAATAATTGAATCTTTGATGACGGAATAAGCTGTTTGTCTGATACACAATGATGAATTTCCACTACCGTCTATAATGGATACTGTAAACTTGCATAAACTTCAGAAGAAAAGTCTAGTCCCTTCATCAAAAATTCTTAATCAGATATCACTATGCTATGCTGGTAGCTTGTTCACCAAAGGCTAATGGATAAAACAACAAAAAGGAAATATTTGTGCCAGGTTCTTAGAAATGCACTCTTTTATTTCACATTGGTTTTAAAAACCAAGACGGTACTGGAATTTTGAAAATGTGACGCTTTGAGTGCTGTTGAGCAGATTCGTAAACACCTCTGATTGACCATTGTGTTCACACGCTCATCGGATATGTCTGTGATCTCAGTACCGACTTGGTACCGAAGTCGGTACTTTTGACAACCCTACTTTGTACTTGAAAATGTCATGTTTAATTCATTGTGTTACCATTTATTAGAGCTGCATGGTTAATCATTAAAAGATCGCAATCTCATTCCCTAATGACAACAATCTGCCTGTGTCTTTTAAACCTTGGACAAAATCACAGCAGAACATTCAAATCTGTGTCCGCGCTGCCGCTGAGCCAGAGAGCAGTTATCACGTATAGGTATTAAACAGTCTTTTCAACCACACAGTAGGGCTGGGCGATATATCGCATGCGATTGTCACGCGCATTTCGTCAGTAAAGCCGGTTCCCTGATTACCGCTAAATTGACATCACCTGCTTTCAAATGGAGCGCCATTTAATAGACAGAGCCGTAGTTCACTGACAAGCTACGCAATATCGCGTTCATTATCGAAGGCGATTCATCTGCGATAATGAACGTGATATTGCGTAGCTTGTCAGTGATCTACGGTTCTGTCTATTAAATGGCGCTCCATTTGAAAGCAGGTGATGGCGATTTCGCGGTAATCAGGGAACCGGCTTTACTGACGAAATGCGCGTGACAATCGCATGCGATATATCGCCCAGCCCTACCACACAGTATCATTATTTCTGTATTACAAACATTCAAAAGGAACAAGTACTGGGACAAAAGTTTATTAATCGATCAAAATAGAGCAGATCCCTTTTTGAAAGTAAATAGGAGCTTCAAATAACGAATGTATTATTACATCATTGCAATAGCAGGGGCCGACAAATTACTTAAAAAAATGTATTTGTCATTGAATCATTCATCCAAGGGATTCATTCAAAAACATTGATTCATCCAGTTATAAAACAATTAAAGTATTTATGAGAGTCATTGAATCATTCATTCGGACTGATTGTTTTTTTTTTTTATAATTCATTTAAATTAATGATTAACACTTTTAATTGGAATGCAGCAATTAACATTTTGTCAGAACCTTTAATAAATTACGTTATTTTGTTTAGTTGTCTGCTCAGAATCATCTGAGACTCGCAATCTCTATTTGAAACAAAAAAAAATTTGATTTTTAATTTACACAGAATTGTGAAGCTCTACCATTTATAAGTAATTTAAAAATTGTGTGTGAAAATTGTTACTACACCAATTAGTTTTTTGGCGTAATAACATTTGCACATTGAATCTTAATTAAAAAATAAATAAATAAATAAAGCTTGCATGTTTCTTCACATTGGTTGCACCACAAGACTTTGATTTGGCAGATACAGCCAAATCAAATTTTTCAAAAATCATGCTAGCTGCAAATTAAACATAAAATTCTGACTGGTCATGCTTTCAGCGAGGACAAAAACATAACTTGACTCTGGAAACTTGTCGCATCTCTGAACAGAAGGACGTTGAGAGTGTAAGAGGACATGGAAAAGATCTCTTAGACAAAACATAAGCCCATTCAAAGTCTGTGAAAGGAGTCCTTAGTGTCACATCCAAAGCGATCTCATGGGGTCTGTCCTCCTCTCACTTCCTGTGGTGGGATAGAGTTGTGTTACTGGCTGTGAGAACCATATCTATGGGGCCTGTTTCCACCCACACATGTATAAAGAGATTATTCTGACCCTTATCCCACAGAGACGCCATTCCTGACAATGATGCGGTCTTATGCTACACCGGCTCATCCAATTATATTACAAGACTTGCTCATGTTGCGCTCTGTCATTTAGCTTGTTCATCTATAATCAAATAACCCCGCAGAACAATATGTGGATATGTCTAAGGCCACATTATGCTGCTGTGTGCCGTTCTGTGGGTTTATAAATCTTGTGTTTGACTGGTAAACTACAGGAATCTGGAATGTTAATGCAGACATTCTTCTCCAAAGGACTTCAGGCTGTAAAACTCTAGTTTAAGGGGGTCTTCCAATGATAATAAGAGATATATAAGCTTTCCTGTAGCTCAGTGGTTAGAGCATGGCACTAGCAATGCCAAGGTCATGGGTTCGATCCCAGGGATTGCACATACTCTGATACAAATGTATAGTGTAATGCAATGTAAGTCGCTTTGGATAAAAGCGTCTGCCAAATGCATAAATGTAAATGTAAATGTAAATATTCCTCTCTTAAAAGTTAGGCCTATTTATTAGGTCAAAGACATCAAGAGAAAGGATATTTCCATGTGTTGACTACAACCTCCTATGTCCTTGACCTTAAAAAGCTGATGCAAAAATGGACTGCTTTTGGCTTTAGGACAATTCACAAATTAACGACTCTTGAGAGATGGCTGCTGTAATGAATTGGAGTCAAAGACTCAAAAACGCACAAGTAATGGCTTTGAATCACCTGAATGAATTATTTGTTAATTCACAGAAACGACATCTGTCTCATTTACAAACAAAGATGTTTTTTAATGTCAAGAAGATTAAAATATTTCACAAAAATAGCTTTATTTTTTGTTTATTATGTAGTAAAAAAAACCTAAAAAAATATTACATTTTCTTAAATTTTGGTGCCACTTTTATAAACACTTTCGCCATTTTCACTACGTTTGTACACCTACATTTTCATGTTTCAAATTTTACTATACTATTTCATAATCAAATCACAAAACACACCATTGGAAAGGTCTGAGACTCAAGGTGCCATATTTGCCAAATGATATTGCGATATTGTGATAATGATATTGTGACAGAAATATATTAATTTGTGAGTGACAGGAGAACACATAAAAAAAGGTTCAATAGATTGTGGGTATTTTTGGTATAGCAACTAAACAAAATCTTACAGGAAGCTCAATTTCTCTGAGGTCAACTTCAAATTTGAAATACAACTTGGTTAGACTGGCTTTGATTCTGTACTAATGCTAGTCCAATTTATTTTGTAATTTTTTTTATATGTAATATATTTTTCCAATTTATTTTGTAATATATATATATAAAGTGCTGCTTGAAAGTTTGTGACCCACTTGCAGAATCCGTGAAAATGTGAATAATTTTAACAAAATAAGAGGGATCATACAAAATGCATGTCATTTTTTATTTAGTACTGTCCTGAGAAAGATATTTTACATAAACAATTTGTCCACAAGACAAAAAATAGCTGAATTTATAAATATGACCCCATTCAAAAGTTTATGAACCCTTGATTCTTAATACTGTGTGTGGTTACCTGGATGATCCACAACTGTTTTTATGTTTTGTGATGGTTGTTCATGAGTCCCTTGTTTGTCCTGAGCATTTAAACTGCCCAATATTCTTCAAAAAAATCATCCAGGTCCAAAAAATTCTTCAGTTTTCCAGCATCTTTTGCATAAAATGTAACCATTTCCAGCAGTGACTATGATTTTGAGATCCGTCTTTTCACACTGAGGACAACTGAGGGACTCAAACACAACTATTAAAAAAGGTTCAAACATTCAAGGAATATTGAACTTAATTTGTTTTCTGGCAAACATTTAAGTGTCTTCTGTTGCTTCCGAAGGGAAGTACTAAATGAAAAAAAAAAAAAAAAAGATATTGAAACAAAATAAGAAAAATTTGGACATCTTTATCCTGTTCAAAAGTTTTCACCCCTGACTCTTAATGCATCGTGTTTCCATCTGGAGCATCAGTGAATGTTTGAACCTTTTTTAATAGTTGTGTTTGAGTCCTTCAATTGCCCTCAATTGCCCTTGAAAGTAACTTGGCACTTAATGATTTTATCATTACATCTTTACACCAGTAGGTGGCGACAAGTAACTGTTAAAAAAAGTGTTTGTCATCGAATCATTTGTTCAAGAGATTCATTCCAAAACACCTATTCATCATCCAGTAAAGAAACAAGTGTTTATGAGTGAGTCGCAGCAATTAACATTTTGTCAGAACTTCTAGTAAATTACATGTTTTTTTTTTTAAGTTGTCTGTCCAGATTCATGGGAGAATTGTGATCTCTATTTGAAACAAAAAAAATTGATTCTCAATTTATCCAGAATCGTGCAGCTCTACTACTAATCATTCAGATCAACAACTAGTCAGCTTTGAAAATACGTAGACATTTCCCTAATTTAAACCAAAGAATTAGCAGCACAGAACACATTTACATACAAAAGTGCTCAGCTGCAACTTTTCAGTCGCTGTGCCACATGCAAAGGGTGAAAAAGGAAACCAGGATAAAACAAATCCAAAATTAAACTCATATGGAGCAGCGAGACCAAAGACAGCGAGAGTAACTTACACAATAAAACACCACCAGCACTAACAACACACGCTCCACACATCCTCAAAACAAAATGAAAAGTTTCCATGGCAGAACGCAGTCAGCATGTGGAGCTCATATGTTTCTGATAAGCGTTAATGGGGAACTGTGAGGTAATGATGAAGTCATGCTTGTCCACTGGACAGGTTCAAATAAAAGACTGGTGCTTTCCAAATGGTTTCATACTTACTCAAGCACCAACACACATAGGCAAACACACACAGTCACACACACTCATGCAGAGCTTGTCGGGGCAAAAGAAGATAAAATTATGGTTTCAATTTGTGTTTCTCTCTATACACTGCTGGATAACAGATACTCTAAATGCATCTCTATATGTATCTGACCTCAGAAAACATTCCCAGTCAGATGGTTTTTTCCTGATCTGAAGAAGAAAAACAGAAAGAAGCCTGATCATCTGCAATATTCATGCGCTCCTTATGAAAAATGCGTGAAGAGAGAGACAAGCAGACACACCCATCGAGCCAGAAAAAAATATCAAAGGAGAAAGGCTAAAAAATGGTTTAAGAACTCAAATTCTAGCATTAAAGATAAAAATGTGCACCATTAGTTTAAAATCTAGTCGATTTTAGCTACAATCCAGAAAACCGTTTATCAATACAAACGAAGGCCACTTTCACTCAGCAACAGAATACGGTTGTCAGTCCAATATTTGAGTCCTCAATACAGTTACGTTCACACAGTTCAGTTATTTACAGGATGGACAAGTCACTGTTCTCCACTGGAGTTTCTTCCATGTACTACGTGCGACTCAAATGCTCCGCTCTCCACCCAGATATAAAACCTACTGGTTAATGAAGATTTGACGTATGAACCTGCAAACAGAGTACCGACTTCGTTACTGAAATATTAAAAATGTGAAGCAAACGGGAGCGTTTGAAAGCAGGCGTCTATCGCGGATCATTCCACTGATAGACGCCTACTTTCAAATGCTCCCGCTTTCAAATTCAAACACTTCTGTGTCCTTTCAAACGCTCCCGAGCATTGATCACTGTAGCCAATCACATACATATCTGATGAGCGCGTGAACACAATGGCCAATCTGAGGTGTTTACAAATCCGCTCAACACTCAAAGCATCACCTTTTTTAAATTTCAGTACCGATAGGTAGCGAAGTTTGTACTTTTGAAAACTCTACTTGCAAATCTTGTTGTGTCAAAAGTGATATAGTCTCTAGAACGTCTGATGCACACAAAATGAGAAACATTTTAGGAGTTTCGAAGTCATCATCTTGGTTGAATTCTCCAGGAGTTCCGGGAGACGGGTGTATCGCGTTCTTTAACGGTTCACCTGGAAACAAAGCCGTTGTGATGCCAAGCCCCCTCATGGAAGAAGGAAGCCATCATGTTTGCAACTGTGACAATGAGTGCTTATCGGGATCAGCTAAACGTTGGAAGTTTGTTGCACCATTGTTGCAGTAAACTTGCACAATGTTCTTGAATGAATTGGCCACTGGTCCGTTATTGTGGGGACATCGACTTTACATTTTCACGCCCCTATACTTGACAGTCAGATGTCCTCTTTGGCCGGTCCTTGGCCAATGAAAGTTGCGATGGAGTCTTTTACGGACGTCACCATCTTTGATATTACTTTGGTCACTGTCGCTATGGTTACTGTTAAGAGAATACTGGCTTGACTCTTGCTGAACGTTCATACAGACAGTATTCAAGACGCTATTGTAATGTTTGAACAGGACATTTCAATGATCGGGACAATGATACGCTTCCACTTTTTTTCTCAATTGTCTACATAAGCAACCGTATTTACGAGGATACTCACCGATATGGGCATTTTGACAATTTTGCGTGTATGTATCCGTTCAAGCTCAAATAGACACGGAAGAGAACAGAATTCTGTGCTGCTATGTGTGCGCACAGAAAACAGCGCACAAGTTCCGAATTGAGTTGGCCATAAACAACACAGGCATTGAGATGGATGACAAATGTTGAATATTTGCTTCAAATGTGCTGCACAAGTCCTGAAAAGTGAAGCCAAAGCATTTAGATCGCCCCCTGGTGGCTGGCTGCAGAATAGGTCGTAAACCCTTAGATGTGAGCCAAACTAAAAAAAATCCAATTACACTTCAAATTATTTTTTCTCAAAGATAATTTCTGTCATTTTATGTAGTTCTTATCACGCAGGCGTTTGTTCAAGTCATTTTTCCAATAAGTTTGGTTTTAGTTAGTTATTTGATGCTATAAAAACAGGGTGTAATGTCATGATTGACAGCTGTGCTTGCGATTGAGTCTGTGGGAGCGGGAGTGTGGGCAGGACCTTGATACCGCAGCTCCACTACTGCGACTCGGGATCCGAACGATGTAATCGGCAATGACCGTTACTGGGATATTTTGGCATCTTTTTTCTGCAGTGGAAGGAAGCGGAGAAACGCTGTCCATCTTTTTTACAGTCTATGATTTGCTTACACCCTCCCTACCTAGACTGCAATTTTGGGCATAATAAGCATAGAGTACAGTACATCTTAGATGCCATAAATGCTGAATAGGAAGGCAGCTCACTAGGATTTGAGACAGAGCCAAACACATTTTAGTCAGTGGCCTGAATGTCAACAGAGGGCAAGCTCAGGCTTAATTAAATATTAAAAACTCATAAGAGGCTTTATTGCCCTTTTATTGCACATACACACCTTGCCCTGCAGACAAATTAATCTTCAGATTTTATATCTCATGTACAAGCTTGACTAAATTAGAATGAATTATGAACCACAATCTCCAATTAAAGAATGCAAGAATTACCAAAATGCAAGGACAGCTTTAAAAGTGCACACACATCAGCGTATGCGCCTTTGACTTTTTGACTATGCATCAGCAGGCCTCAACAATAATGATGGCCTGCAGGCCCGGGGCCAAAGTTAGAGCATTTTGAGCCTGTTGATATAAAAGTCTATAAGCTATTATCTAAATGCTTTTATTATATTATTATTTTTTATTATATTATCATATATT
>RJVU01053127.1:13512693-13538911 GCA_003731715.1 Anabarilius grahami | reverse complement strand
ATGTATTCAATGTAAAAATAATATTTTATATGTATGTATATTTCCATTAAAATACACACACACACATATACATACATTATATATATACATACATATATATATATATATATATATATACACATACATACATACATACATACATGCTGGTCATATATTTAGAATATCATCAAAAAGTTGATTTATTTCACTAATTGCATTCAAAAAGTGAAACTTGTATTCATTCATTACACACAGATTGATATATTTCAAATGTTTATTTCTTTTAATTTTGATGATTATAACTGAGAAAAATAACTAAGGAAAATCCCAAATTTAGTATCTCAGAAAATTAGAATATTGTGAAAAGGTTCAATATTGAAGACACCTGGTGCCACGCTCTAATCAGCTAATTAACTCAAAACACCTGCAAAGGCCTTTAAATGGTCTCTTAGTCTAGTTCACTAAAATAGCTTAGAAACTCAACTTATTATAGCATATGTTTTTCTACTTTTGAAGGAACTATTTACAACCCACAGCTTCACAATTAATAGAGAGACGGTATGACTAATTCACACACGCAATCACTCATACTGGTACTGTGCTAATTTATCTTTATCTGATTTACAACGAACAGAAATCTGTAAGAAATGTTATGAACCATAGATAAAATAACTGCTGATAGTGAGCTATGATGTCAGATCGCTCTTTCAATAGGAAAAAATATCCCAGCTTTAATAGTCAATCATATTTACAGTACAAACCTTGTCAGTGAACTATAAGGGGAAAAAACAACAACCCAGAAACAAAATAATCGTTCATTAATCGTAATCGAGGTAAAATGTTCAATTAATCGAGATTTTGATTTTAGGCCATAATCATCCTCTCATAATCACAATCCTCTCCAGTAGGGCTACTGAAGAATATTGTGAAAAAAAAAACATTCAAAAATGTGGGGGAGATTCACAAAGAGTGGACTGCAGCTGGAGTCAGTGCTTCAAGAACCACTACGCACAGACGTATGCAAGACATGGGTTTCAGCTGTCGCATTCCTTGTGTGTAGCCACTCTTGAACAACAGACAGCGTCAGAAGCGTCTCGCCTGGGCTAAAGACAAAAAGAACTGGACTGCTGCTGAGTGGTCCAAAGTTATGTTCTCTGATGAAAGTAAATTTTGCATTTCTTTTGGAAATCAGGGTTCCAGAGTCTGGAGGAAGAGAGGAGAGGCACACAATCCACATTGCTTGAGGTCCAGTGTAAAGTTTCCACAGTCAGTGATGGTTTGGGGTGCCATGTCATCTGCTGGTGTTGGTCCACTGTGTTTTCTGAGGTCCAAGGTCAACGCAGCCGTATACCAGGAAGTTTTAGAGCACTTCATGCTTCCTGCTGCTGACCAACTTTATGGAGATGCAGATTTCATTTTCCAACAGGACTTGGCACCTGCACACAGTGCCAAAGCTACCAGTACCTGGTTTAAGGACCATGGTATCCCTGTTCTTAATTGGACAGCGAACTCGCCTGACCTTAACCCCATAGAAAATCTATGGGGTATTGTGAAGTGAAGTGACATGTGGCCAAGTATGGTGACCCATACTCGGAATTTGTGCTCTGCATTTAACCCATCCAAGTGCACACACACAGCAGTGAACACACACACGGAGCAGTGGGCAGCCATTGCTGCGGCGCCCGGGGAGCAGTTGGGGGTACGGTGCCTTGCTCAAGGGTCTCACCTCAGTCGTGGTATTGAAGGTGGGGAGAGCGCTGGACATTCACTCGCCTCACCGACAATCCCTGCCGGACCTGAGACTCGAACCCATGACCTTTGGGTTACAAGTCCGACTCTCTATCCGTGAAGAGGAAGATGCGATATGCCAGACCCAACAATGCAGAAGAGCTGAAGGCCACTATCAGAGCAACCTGGGCTCTCATAACACCTGAGCAGTGCCACAGACTGATCGACTCCATGCCACGCCGCATTGCTGCAGTAATTCAGGCAAAAGGAGCCCCAACTCAGTATTGAGTGCTGTACATGCTCATATTTTTCATGCTCATACTTTTCAGTTGGCCAAGATTTCTAAAAATCCTTTCTTTGTATTGGTCTTAATATTCTAATTTTCTGAGATACTGAATTTGGGATTTTCCTTAGTTGTCAGTTATAATCATCAAAATTAAAAGAAATAAACATTTGAAATATATCAGTCTGTGTGTAATGAATGAATATAATATACAAGTTTCACTTTTTGAATGGAATTAGTGAAATAAATCAACTTTTTGATGATATTCTAATTATATTACAAGCACCTGTATATGTTTTAAATATTTTATATTTTACATATAGAGAACATTCTGTATTATGAATATTGTGTATATTCTGTATTAGATTACATTATATTTAATTTATCCATACATTTTATTTAAAATTACATTAAATGATATATTTAAAATTATAAATATATCAGTGTCTATTTCGCTAACTCTAATAACCCACGCATTTGCATTGCTCTGATTCATCTGCATCAAACACACCATCACTGTGATTGAACGCACTGCTGCATCTCCATGACAGCGTCTCTGTTTCAACCACAACAACTTCAGTGCAGCGCAGGGAGGGACATACTGTAACTTCAAAGGCACGACTGCGTCCATCACTTCAAACAAGCATCATAAACGGATAAACTGTGCTGCAACTGAAGGCATGTATGAAACAGCACGAGCACGTTCCCAAGCGCAAAGGGATTTCCATGAAATAAAGTCACAGACATCCCTGTGTACTCTAACAGAGGCCTAAATAATACATCCGCGCAAAACATATTAAAAGCCGCTTACCTATAACGCGTTTGGGAAGTTGCGCCCAATCTGGTACTTTCATTCAGTCCACGCGCACGTTCAGCCCAGAGAGCTCGAGCGGTTTGAACTGTAGTTCAGGGTAGTTGCAGTGAAGAGCGCGTGAGGTCAGTAGCGCTGCGCAGATGACACGAGTAGAGTGATTGACGTCACACACGGGGCTGAACGGCTTCGTCTGATCCTCATAACACACCGATCTGCGGTAGGACGGCGACGCGCACATTATGGCAGGAAATCAAGGCTGCTCTGCGCTCGTCATGTTTCAATTAGGAGCAAAATATGGCAGCCCCTAAAAATTGTAAACTAATAATGGTCTTTAAAAGGGATTTTTTATTTTATTATTATTTTATTATTAATTATATTTAAAATAATTAATTATAATTAATATATAATATATAGAATCAAATGTTCTGTTAAATGTTTAATTGATTCTTTAAAAAAGACAGCACTAAAACTGTTATGTTTTATGTACATATGTACTTTTTAATGTATTTTTTTGTACATAAATATGTAAATTAATTTGTATTCATTAATTAACATTGTGATGTATGAATAGATGTATACGAATTCATTTCTATGAGCCGATGCTTCCACCTAGTGACCGGAAATGGTATTACATCACAATACCGGAAGCGTGCTTGACCTTAACGTAATGCTGTGATTGTACTCTTTTATGATTATATAAATTTTGTTATTCGCTCGCCTACTGCTTTTCCTCTACTATATAGTAGGTAAGTAGGCATATTCGGGCGCACTTTAAGTAGACGCACGTCCGAATCTCGCGAGAATTATACGTCACCCACATAATTCTCGCCTACTCTTTTTTGAATACTAAGGATTCGGACATACTTATTCGCTCGCCTACTGCTTTTCGCCTACTATGTAGTAGAGAAGTAGGCTGTTTCGGACGCAGCGATTATTTTGGCCATTACTGCGTGTGTGAAACTTACCAGAGAATTTAAAGAAACAGAGGCATCATATCCAGAAAATTCACCAAAAGCTAAACTTAAAATTATCCACTGAAAAAAATATATAATTATTGTTTTCTGATGGGTACAGTAAATATATAATAATCAGAGTGTCTTGTATCTGATAATTATGTGATTTACGTTTGAAATAAGAACAAAAGGGTGGTTCTCACAACTATTATTAAATGGGGAAATGGGGAAAACATACTGTATCATGAGTTACACCGGCATACGCTGTAAGACGCTGCATTCATATTTTAACAGTCTGTAAAACCTGAATCACACGTGTTCGTCCATTTATATGCATTTTCGAATTGCATTGTGGGACCTTGGTCTCTGCTAACTTTTGGCAGCCATAAGCAGCACAAACATTTATCCAACTATTTCAGCGGTAATTTTAAGAAAATAACACTACCGTTTAAAAAGTGATTGTTTTATTGACATTTTAGTAGTTTGAAATTATGTATTGTCTGGGCTGAACAAATACGATTGTGAATTTTCATTGGATATCGGCAACTTTATTCAGAGCAGCGCCATGACAGTATGAAAGCAAGGCTTGGATAGACTTGCCGTGTTTTCAATGGCATCTGCTGTAAAAAAAAATATAAAAAAAAATGTATAAAGCTCTAATAACACATAATTTTCCACAGCTCATGTTGTCTAGAGAGTTGTGTCTACTGAAATTTCTTGGAAAGATGTTTTAGCAGTGTTTCGTCAACAGAACAATCCAAAATACATCAGATACCTAACAGTGCAACCCACTGAAGAGATGCATATCTTGATAAATATGATATGATAAAGGGTCATGACATGGATTCTTTTATTATTTTAATGTTCCTTGAGGTTCACTTATAATGTTAATAAAGTTTGTGCACAAAAAAGGTAAAGTATATCCCATTGTAATGTTGAATGTAGTGATGAGAGAAACAAAACCTCTTGAAACTTTGAATCAGTTGAACCAATTGCTTTGCAGATTGATTCACCTTTTCAAATGCAATTAACAAATCATCTAATACCAGTAAATATAAAGTGATTCCGACATATCAACAATGCCAAAAATGTTAGATCGAGGATGCCAGGAATAATAGATCCAACCCCAGATGCCATTGTGTCTGGTACCCTACACCTGTTAAACACCAAGGCTGCATCCGAAATCACTTCTCTACTATATAGCAAGCGAAAAACAGTATGTGAGTGAGTTTTACTGGATTTAATCTAGTTATATATTTTATCTACTTACTATTTCATCTAGTGATGAGGTTCACAACATAATCCTGTGACATTAAACCCTTGAAATGGGACACATTCTCTTATCTCTTACTCATGAAGACAAGTATCCCTTGAAACTACATAATCATCGGCTGAAAATCATATACTGAGACACCAGCGTTACATATCTAGCCCTGTAAGCAGGTTGTGTGTTAAAGTGATTAAGTTGTCATAGTAACTAAGAAAAAAGAAAAACCAGGAATAGCATACAGTGGTCCCAGAAGGTTTTTGAACACTTAAGTCACACAAAAAATTTTTTGAATTTCATTGCATTAAATACAAAATAACAAAAGTGCAATCTCAAAACAAGAAATGTTAGAGCTCTTCTTAGCACTAACTTAAACTTTCAGAGACACTTTTTCAGTCATTTTTAAGCAATGGTCTCTATAGGGCCCCGTTTACACCTGGTATTAATGCTGCCTTCATGTGCTATTGTAATTATCGTGAACATGAGTTTCCTAGTTAAAAATTGGACATGAATGCCCCCTCAAGTCATATTTACCACTGGGAAGCTCGGGGATAATTTATATACCCGAGTTGGGAAGGCCATAATCTTTAAACATGGCAAAGTGGAAAACGATTGCTGCTGTGACAGGAATTCTGAATTAGTCTTTTCCACAAAAGCTACATAGTCTTGTCTTGTCTTTAAACCGTGCATATTTACATACATGAATAACCATTTGAAGCATGTTGTAAGTCAGTGTTTCTCAACCAGGGGTCCATGGACCCCTAGTGGTCCTTGAGATAATGTCAGGGGGCCCTTATAAAATATCTGAATATGAATTTTTGTATATTTTGACATTTCCCATAAAAGAAGATGATAATATATGTATAATATAACTGACAATATGACTAAATATAGGACAAGTCAACTAACGTGGTAGTAAATTATACTTGATTGCATTTGGTCGTCACAAAGACATTAATGATACCAATGAGCCAATTTTATTCTGGGGTCCTTGAGGATGGTTCCAAATATGACGGGGGTCCATTACTCAAAAAAGGTTGAGATTCACTGTTGTAAGTTTTATACACAGCAAAAATAAGTCTGTATTTGACCGAAATTCCCAAATTGTCAACAAGCTGACTATAGATAACGTGATGAATTTTTATATGGTTGTCAATGAATGGAACACTAAATATCATTTTGGCTTTAATAAGTTTTCCCAATAAATAGGCAAGAATAAACCTTGTGTCCTCCATGATTCCTGTTCTCTCCGACAGCAATGCACTTGAATGCGACGAGCTTGAGGACTGAAGTGTACAAAAGAGACGGACTGAAACACCAGGTGTAAATGGGAATATATCTCTCTTCTACTTGTGATCCAATCGACCAAATCGCATCTTAACGCCAGGTGAAAACAGGGCCTAAGTCCTCTTGTCCTAGAAGAACCACAATTGATATAGTTCATTATATAATACATATCAACAGATTACAGTTTGACAACCATAGATTTTTTCTTCACTTTGAACAATACCCATTCAATTTTTTATATCTATGTTTCGGTTGAAAAGTGTACTTGTGCTATATGACACTTGTTTTGACATTTTGTTATATAATGTGTACATTTTAATTGTGTCTCAAGAGTCCAGATACTTTTTGGGGCCACTGGATAATTTGTAGTGAACAGAAATTATTCATTCTGTTGTTCAACATCACACAAAGACACTGAATTAGTATAAAGCACAAATCCAGCATAGAGGGGTTCAGTGAATGTGGTGTTGAATGTGTATAAATGTCTGAGTTCGTGTGTGTCAGAGATGCTGTAGAAGGACAGAATGCCGGCCGGCTCGTCCAGATACACTCCTACTCTGTTATAGGGAGGTGATGGGGGAGGTATGTGTGTTCCCATATTATCATGCCAGGCGATCAGTTTCTCCCCAAAACAGCTCAGAATCCAGGATTTTTCATTGGCTCCAAACCTACACTCACAACCTTCTCCTTTCCTGCTGATTCCTTTATATGACACTACCATATCACCCAACCCACTCCATTCAGCCTCCCAGTAACAGCGTCCAGTCAGAGGCTCTTTACACAGAACCTGTGGAAGGCCGTCAAATCTCTCTGGAAGATCAGGATGTGACATCGGTTCTGGATTACATATCAGCTTTTTGTCGCCCTCTACAACAGAGAGACGATTGTGTACCGTGTTTGGATCCAGAGTGAGATTACAGAAATCTGCACACAAGAAAACAGAACATTAAAAAAACACAAAATATGTTTAAGAATCAGATTGGCCTTGGATCTACTTTTCGGTTCCACATAAATATATATATTTACAGTCAAAACTTTTTATATTTGAAACTTTATTGTAAATAATGAGCTTATTCTAGACCTTGGTATTGTGTAAAATGGTGTCCTGTAAAGGAAAAGTATGTGCGTGTAGACCTACATTTTTGTAGTTCTGATTTACTCATGGTCTCTCCACTAAGTTCCATGATCAAAGACATAATCCAGACTGTCAATGAAAAAAAAAAGCATAATGTGCCATGTTCTATTCATCTGACTCTCAAAAAATGTTGAAGAAATAGAAATAAAAGTTTTAAAAATACAACACAATGAATAAGATACAATAAATAATTGTTAAAAATAATAAATAATATTAGCTGTCCATCCTTTACTATGCTATTTTTTGTAGTTTACTAAGCTCTGAAGGTATGAAGGCACCTATTGTATCTGTTAGATTTCTTGTATAATGACACATGCAAATGTCTGACCATATGTAAAGCCACAATACCAACTTTGACGACACAGTGTTTAATTATTTAAAAACTACAAGGTTTTTCTTATTTTTTTCTGAAAAGTAGCGGGTTTGGACATACAAGGATTCCATCTGACAGTGACGATATATAGTTTTAAAATTTCACTATTTTAAAATTACCTCAGCTTCTCCAGTTGGCACTTTGAAATTTTCAGTGCTTCAGCTTCACTCCTGAATCTCTCCTGAAGTTATTGATACTCAGGTCCAGTTCCTTTAGACAGGAGTTTGATGATTGTGGAGCCACAATTTAACGACAATGATCAGTGAACTTACAGACGGACAATCTGAAATAGAAAAGTAAATTATTACGCAATTGACCTTTATGCAAGCACCGCACCCCTTGGTTACTAATGCTTAACAAAACACTGCATAAGAATCAAGAAGAGCTTTCAGTGAGCAGCATGACTCAGTAAAATGTGTTCATAAGGTGGTACAAAATTTATTGGATATTATTCTTACTTGGGCTAAAATTAATTGTGACATTGTAAAGAATTTTGTCTGTTGTTTCTTCTTTTATTAAAAATAATTATGCTCTTGAATAAAACATGAATAAAAACTATAGAAACGTAAAAAAGTGAGGAAATAGTCTCATGATCTTAGGCAAATAACAGTAGTATCTTTATATATACTGTTGGTAATCAAAGTTATATTTCTCTCTATATACTGTTGGTAATCACAGTTATGTACCCTCAGTGTTATGACATTCAGCTTCTCCAGTTGGCAGTTTGGACTCTTCAATGAGTCCAAAGGTCTGAGTTTGATTACACATAATTGACCCTTATCTAAGCACCGCACCCTTTGATTACTGATGCTTTACAAAACATTGTATAAAAATCAAGCAGAGCTTTCGGTTAGCAGTGTGACTTTCAGCAAAATGAGTTTGTTATTGAGGGTACGTTTACATAACAAAGTTATGCTTAAAATGGAGAAGTTTTTCCTTCGAGTTTTCCACATACAGACGACACCATTGTCAAAACGATCCCCATTCATACGAATCCGTGAAAACAACCAAAAATGCTGTATTCTGCTGGCAGGCCATTAGATGGCAATGAAACATGTAATACGCATGTGCATGACGTAATCGTTTTCAGATTCACATTTTTGTTGTTTACACAGAGACCATTTTCGAAAACTTGCTCTTTCAAACCTGTTTTCAAAAGTTTGCGTTTTCAGGCAACCAAAACGCCGTTGTTGTGTAAATGAACAGCCAAAATGCATTAAAAAAAATTCAGTTTTTAGTTGAAAACTATGGAGCCCGCACATGACATGCAAGAAAAAAATTTAATCGTGCAGACAATTTACTAATTCGCATTCGATTTACTAATGCGCATGATTTATAAATCGAGGGAACGTAATAGTAAATCGTGTTCACGTTTTAGTAAATCGAGGGAACGAATTAGTAAATCGTGCACACGATTTAGCATACTATTTTTTTCCTGCATGTCATGTCTGGGGCTCCATAGAAAATGGTGTTGTGTAAACAGCCCCTGAATCTGCAAAGTGTGGCTTTGCGCACCTTTTGCCAGATTATTGTTATCAACATTTACTGCACGTTATTACCATAGACTGTAAAAAAAGTGTAGTGAACGTGACCATAGTAGTGAACGTGTGGTGGAGCTGCGGTAATGCCAAGTTTACACTACAGGACTTTAAACGTCGCCAGATTCCTGTGCTGTTCAGAATATATCACTAGCTGTGGAGTCGTTGTGGTGTTCACACTATATGACACTACGTAAATGATCCGCAACAGGGGGTTACACACTACACGAGCTGACAACAACTCTGTTGAATTAAATTTAATTCAAATTAAATGAACCCTTTCACACATAGGGGCAGTCGTGGCCTAATGGATAGAGAGTCGGACTTGTAACCCAAAGGTCATGGGTTCGAGTCTCAGGTCCGGCAGGGATTGTCGGTGAGGGGAGTGAATGTCCAGCGCTCTCCCCACCCTCAATACCACGACTGAGGTGAGACCCTTGAGCAAGGCACCGTACCTCCAACTGCTCCCCGGGCGCCGCAGCAATGGCTGCCCACTGCTCCGGGTGTGTGTTCACGGTGTGTGTGCACTGCTGTGTGTGTGCACTTGGATGGGTTAAATGCAGAGCACAAATTCCAAATGGGTCACCATACTTGGCCACATGTCACTTCACTTTCACTTTTTCACTTTCACTTTCATAAGTTAAAAATATTCTGGCTGACCTCCCAGAGTTAAGGCCACCATTAGAACGTTTCCTTTATTGTTTCCATGACGACGCGTCATGATTGTCACGTGACAAACCGCGGCCACACTGTATGACAGATGTATTGCTTTTCTCACCATGTCATCAACTATCTGATTTTCCGATTCTCATATATTTGCAAGTGAGTGTTTTGTCATTTAAAAACCTACATCATAATCTTGATCTTAATCTGTAACATGCTGCCTTGTTTGTTTGCGCTTTAGTTCAGAGAGTCCTGTCAGTCGGATTTATAGGCTACAGCAAGTGAATTCATCCATTTATACCAAAATACATGTGGCCGGTGAACTGGGAGAAGAATAGAGTGAGCTTTATAGTTACTTACACAATGTGTATGATCTGATTTGAATAAACGTCGGCAAATTATAGGCTATTTGAATGGATTGGTATTGCTGCTTCCATAGACATCAGTGTATATTGGCTGTTGCGACAGCTCCAGATTTTTAGCATGCTAGATATTTGTCTGGCGTCTGCGAGGTGTCGGCGACACTTGCAAATCGGGCTTAAATCGGGCTTAAAAATCCTGTAATGTAAACTTGGCATAAGTAGCCTTGCTGCTCCAATTTTGATGTCTTCTGATTGTACAATCACAATTATTGAACATCAAAAGCTAAAGTTAAAGCTTAAAGGTGCAGTAATTTTGTCCGCTAGAGGTCGCTAGAGGCCTATTCAAAACAAAGGCGTAGCTTGATGACACCAAGTTTGAGTGCGGAATCTTGGGACATGTGGTCTCCACCTCAACGGACAGAGCAAAAGAATAGGGATAGGACTCGGGAACAAATCATGTTCATGGATGTGATAATTAACGTTATTGTAGTATGAAGCAGAGCAGGACCGAGTGTTGTGGGAGCTGAACGAGGCCGCTGGAGCGATTGCGCAAGACACGAGCAGCGGAACTTTTATTATGTCACGGTCGCCGGCGCCGCTTCCGCTTTTCCGGTCATGAGTATGAGGTAACACAGCTCTGTTTATCATATTAGATACATTTGAGAGTGTTGAAAATGATGCTATAACGTTACTCTGTGCATTCGTTCGGCGGCTGCTATGAGACACTTGTTTGAGACAATGCAGTTAGATAGATCAATTTTAGAATATATTAAATGCTGGATGGCTTGTGTTGATAAATGGCATGCAATTAATTTTAAAACGTATTGTATGATGGAGAAAAATGACTAAACGTGTTGAGCTATATAACAACAATTAGTTTTCTGTCTATAAATATATCAAAACAGATGTTCCCTTGTCTATTAAAACGTGTAATATATTAAAGCGTCTTTGTTGTTTCCATGGTTTCTACAAAATAAAACCAGAAACCGAGGGTAACGCGGCGGGTATGATGCAATTGACAGGCGACTCCTCACACGTCCCGGAGCCTTGGTTAAAATTGCAATTTTCTCACGATTTACAAATAGTTGCAAACATTTGGGATATTGTAAGTACTCAAGTGAACAAAATATATAACACTGGCCTAGTGGTTTTTGGATATTTTACTGCAAAAATATTACATATTGCACCTTTAAGTCTCCTCCAGGAGCTCCCAAAGAAGTCTGCAGGTGCAGCCACGCCTCATAGCATCAAATAAACTAAACTAAAACCAAACTTATTAGAAAAATTAACACTTGAACATACTTCAGCGTGATGAGAACTATCTAAAATGACAGAAAATATATTTGATCACACCCTTTGAGAAAATCTTGAGAAAATGCGTATCATTAGAAAGATTTAAGACTCCAGCTTCGATATTAGACCACTGTTTATAACTCGGTTACAGTGACAGTAATTTCTTAATTTATGTCAGGAGTGCAAAATCAACATGCAAAATCTGTCGGTTTTGCCATTTTGAATAGAATAACACGGATTCATATTTAGTCACGTCTGCACAGTTTAGGCCTACGTTGAAAGTTACTAAACTGCATCCATTAGGCTATTAGTCAAAAAGTGTGCATATTTGGAGAAATATTGTTATACTTACACTTTTCATATTTCTTTAGGCAGAATCATGATTTCTATTCATTTTCCACTGAATTTCGCGATCTGATGAGCATTAGCGGCTTCCAGCGCTGTCCCACTGTGCTTCTCTTCCGCGATCTCTAATGACTCAGAGGAAGATCATTCTCTCCCAGCACAGATTCAACTCATTACGGCTTTATAATGTGCTCTCTGAATTATCGTGAATACGAATTTCCTGGGTAATTGCCCACGAACGCCCTCCTATTTAAAAAAACAACAAAAAAAACGTGAATTTCAAAAATGCGATGAGCTCAGCGCTTCTGAACAGAAGTGGGAATTAAGTGGGCTTAAGCTGCTTTCGCTTTCTGTCTGTGTACATAACCAATATGGGGTTAGATCCCCGCCTAAAGTATTGCGTTCACGGATCAAAAAATAATAAGCATGAATCAAATTTAAAAACACATTGTAAAAATATATTGCACAAACTGAAACAAATAATGCAAAATTATCAGAATGGCAAAGAACGTGGTCATGGATCAAAATATAATAAGTGTGAATAGAAAGATTAAAAGTGCATTTAAAAAAATAACAAGCATGAATCAAAACTTTAAACACATTAAAAATTATATTGCACAAATCTTAAACTTGTGTTTATGTGTTCTTAAAAGTTGTTTTCCTTGCTTTTATTACTCTGTACACTGCAAAAAATGCTGTTCTTACTTAGAGTTTTTGTCTTGTTTCTAGACAAAATATCTTAAGTTCTTAAATCAAGAAGCATTTTCTTGACAAGTAAAAATTATTTTCTTGTTTTTAGGAAAAATAAGTCAAAATTAAGTGAGTTTTTCCTTAAAACAAGCAAAATAATCTGCCAGTGGAGTAAGCAAAATAATCTTAATCCAAACTGAAAACAAGAATATATATATTATTTTTGGTTTGATATAAGATTATTTTGCTTACCCCACTGGCAGATTATTTTGCTTTGCTATTCTGCCAATTTTGTCCTTTAGATTGTTATCAACATGAAAAAAACAAATAAAACATACTTGTACAACAAAGAAAAACTGTCTAAGAGAGAAGCACGTATAAATAAACAAACAAAATAAATAAATAAATAAAAGTTTCTTGGACACATTTCCAAAAAAGATAAGGGACAGACTCATCTACCATTCCACAAAAGAAACAAAGAGGATCCTTCTCTGGAAACATTTATTTTTTATTTTATTTATTTATTTATTTTTAATAAAGATTCACAGGGTAAACTTGATGTAGCAATTTAAAGGATACCTCTTTAACCTTGTTCGTTATTAAATAGGCCTATTAATTGGGTAAAGATCACACTCTTCCAGGGAAAATCATGAAGATAATTACTCTAGTGAAATACAACAGAAGGAACAGTAGTTACAGTATCTCACAGAAGTGAGTACACCCCTCACATTTTTGTAAGTATTTTATTATATCTTTTCATGTGACAACACTGAAGAAATGACACTTTGCTATAATGTAAAGTAGTGAGTGTACAGCTTGTATAACAGTGTAAATTTGCTGTCCTCTCAAAATAACTCAACACACAACCATTAATGTCTAAACCGCTGGCCACAAAAGTGAGTACACCCCTAAGTGAAAATGTCCAAATTGGGCCCAATTAGCTATTTTCTCTCCCCGGTGTCATGTGACTCGTTAGTGTGACAAGGTCTCAGGTTTGAATGGGGAGCAGGTGTGTTAAATTTGGTGTTATCGCTCTGTGTCTCATACTGGTCACTGGAAGTTCAACATGGCACCTCATGGCAAAGAACTCTCTGAGGATCTGAAAAAAAGAATTGTTGCTCTACATAAAGATGGCAAGGCTATAAGAAGATTGCCAAGACCCTGAAACTGAGCTGCACCACGGTGGCCAAGACCATACAGCGGTTTAACAGGACAGGTTCCGCTCAGAACAGGCCTACCTGTCGACCAAACAAGTTGAGTGCACGTGCTCAGCGTCATATCCAGAGGTTGTGTTTGGGAAATAGACGTATGAGTGCTGCCAGCATTGCTGCAGAGGTTGAAGGGGTGGGGGGTCAGCCTGTCAGTGCTCAGACCATACGCCACACACTACATCAAATTGGTCTGCATGGCTGTTGTCCCAGAAGGAAGCCTCTTCTAAATATGATGCACAAGAAAGCCCGCAAACAGTTTGCTGAAGACAAGCAGACTAAGGACATGGATTACTGGAACCACGTCCTGTGGTCTGATGAGACCAAGATAAACTTATTTGGTTCAGATGGTGTCAAGCGTGTGTGGCGGCAACCAGGTGAAGAGTACAAAGACAAGTGTGTCTTGCCTACAGTCAAGCATGGTGGTGGGAGTGTCATGGTCTGGGGCTGCATGAGTGCTGCCGGCACTGGGGAGCTACAGTTCATTGAGGGAACCATGAATGAGCAGAGCATAATCCCCTCCCTTCGGAGACTGGGCCGCAAGGCATTATTTCAACATGATAACGACCCCAAACACATCTCCAAGATGACCACTGCCTTGCTAAAGAAGCTGAGGGTAAAGGTGATGGACTGGCTAAGCATGTCTCCAGACCTAAACCCTATTGAGCATCTGTGGGGCATCCTCAAATGGAAGGTGGAGGAGCACAAGGTCTCTAACATCCACCAGCTCCGTGATGTCGTCATGGAGGAGTGGAAGATGACTCCAGTGACAACCCATGTGAAGCTCTGGTGAACTCCATGCCCAAGAGGGTTAAAGCAGTGCTGGAAAATAATGGTGGCCACACAAAATATTGACACTTTGGGCCCAATTTGGAGATTTTCACTTAGGGGTGTACTCACTTTTGTGGCCAGCGCTTTAGACATTAATGGCTGTGTGTTGAGTTATTTTGAGGGGACAGCAAATTTACACTGTTACACAAGCTGTACACTCACTAGCTACTTTACACTGTAGCAAAGTGTCCTTTCTTCAGTGTTGTCACATAAAACGATATAATAAAATATTTACAAAAGTGTGAGGGGTGTACTCACTTCTATGAGATACTGTATATCATTCTGAAAGAAATGTTGAATCTTTCTTTCTACAAGTGACCATTATTATTTAGAAGCTGAGAAACCAATAGAATATACTTTTTAAACCAATCAGGAAAAAATACAGATTTATTTTTATAATGATCATGGTTATTCCAGATAAAATAATGGTAGGGACTGAAGTTGTGTTTATAAATTAAGTGCAATCAAAAATTGAATGCTCAACCAATTTATCATAAATGTATTGTTTAAGGAAGAGAAGTCAAAAACATAATCATAGTTGTTTATAACGACAGACTTTTTCATATAGTGTCTCGTGTTTCAAAGGAAGGATTAAAGCCTTCTATCGATCTCAGCGCTGATAGACTTGTCCACATACAAGGAGAGAACAGGGTAGGTTACTCTCTAAATACCCTCAACTTTGGCATGGAGTGCCCTTCCTCCTAAAGGTAAGTCCCTTTGGAGCCAGGAATTAATTTTTTTCTTAGCTTTAGCAACTACTGGATCAAAGTTTAACCTACTTCTGATATTGCCATCTTTGCAAATAGTTATACCCAAGTAACATACATGAGATTAAAAAGGGATATTATGAAGGGAAGAGGCAGATCAAGACTTTATGACAAGCAGCTTACATTTATCTAGATTCAAAGTTAAGCCTGATGCTTTAGAAAACACTTTAATATGATCAATAGCAACAGGGATCATCTTTTAGGAAGAGAGTGGTGGTGTCGTCACCTAACTGGTTTATGAAAGTATGATTATCAACTATATTGATACATTGTATACTAGAAAATGGCTTCTGCTTTGCAAAAGGTGTCCATAAAAGGTTACAAGAGCCAAAAGTTATCATGTGCCCACCACTAGATGGCGCCCCATCTCTATAAAATTAGATTCATGGTCTGTTTACCCATCACCTCGGTACGGCACAAGTTTTTAGCACACTTGGTTTGGGCCTACAGTCCAACAGATGCTGCTAAATGCGATATTCCTATATAGCCTATTTATATTATGCATTTGAGATTTATATCACCGCAATAATAGACTGAAGGAATTGACTGACAGCTCCCAGCGTGACGTATCACTTCCTACAGAGCTCTAGTGTGTTATGACTCACCGCGTATGAGTTTAATTTGTCAGACGTGAGCAATAACAGCGCGGGGCGCGTGAATCTACATGCATATCAGTAGTGCACGAGTCCTGTGAGTCATATACAGGCACTGACCCTTGGCACGTGCGATTTTCTGGCCTAGAGGAACTTTGAAGGACAAGACTGCTGATAAATGACCCAGAAGGTAGCTAAATTTGAAACAAATAAAAATAAATAAAATTGTTATTGTTATTAATAATAATAATCAAATAAATTAATATTGTTTTGTGGACACGTTGCATGCTATCTCCTTTTGTGTTCCACAGAAAAAGCAATACTTGCAGTGACTGACAGAAGAGGTCATGTGCTCAGTGACGCAGAAAAAAATTGTCTTGTTTGCTCGTTTTTTTTGAAGAGCTCATCTGGGATCAAGTAGACAGTAATTTTCTCAGTCCACAAGAAAGAATCAATACCGGCGCTGGCGCTGATCCTGGACCAGTCACCAAAGTCAGCACTGACTCACTCAGCAGTGAGGTAGGCTAGAGGAGGCAGATGTGTGTGGTGATCAGAGGTGAAGATCTGGGCTCCTAAGCAACCACCTGTCTAAAATGTTCATTTCTCAGTGGATATTGGTTAAATGTTCTCAACTAAAGTATTCATATTCTGGAGAGCATTTTTATTTGACCAAAAACATGCCTTTGTGAATAAGATCATGAATATTTTTGGTCTGTCTTTGCTTTATTTTGTCATAATAAGCTCATGAATAGATAACATTTCACCTCAATACCAAAAATAAAAGAAATTACATTTCAGTATTTAAAAAAAATAAATAAATTCATACTTTTATTCAGCAAGGACACATTAAATTGATCAAAAGTGAAGTCTATTCATCAAATAATCATAAAAAAATGTAGCAGGGTTTCCACAAAAATAATAAGAATAAAATAAAAAAAAATAAAAAGTTTCTTGCTCAGCAAATCAGTATTTTAGAATGATTTCTGAAAGATGTGGCGCTGAAGACTGGAGTAATGTTGCTGAAAATTCAGCTTTGAAACACGAGAATAAATTGCATTTTAAAAATATGGATTAAAATTAAAAAAACTGTTATAATTCTAATAAAATTTCACAATATTACAGTTTATCAAATAAACACAGCCTTGGTGAAATTAATAGACTTACCCAAACGTAATTTTTCCACATTACAGTAATAACAAGTAAAATATATTTTGTGAGATTCACCAATAAACTTTTAGGAGTTCAGTCACATATTCGTAACATACATGGACTAAAAGCCCCAAAATTTGATTTAGATTTCATGGTCCAAAAAAATTAAAAAATTAATTATTATTACGCACAAATAGTTTTTGGTGACAGAAAGTGTACTGTATCAGACTGCACGCTGCTCTTGTAATGGAGGCCTCAGAGGTGAGTAATGACAGTTCGTGTGTGTGTGTTTGTGAGTAATGCAGAAGCAAATGGGTCACTTCCTGTTTGCTATGTAATGGGACAGATGGGTGACAATGACAAATATCATTCTACAGATCCAAACAAACACATTCATACAAAGCTAGCTGCTAAAAGTGTTCCTCTCTCTACTTTCGGTCTAACAACGGTGTGCCGAGACTGGGTGTAGTTTTCAGTCGCACTGTTTCTTCACACATTAGCAAGATGTCCCTGATGAACTGGAAAAACAGCAAGAGAAGCGAACGAGGTGTTTTCAGTTTTTTTGTTTTTTTTTTACAACATGATTGTGCTGACTGCTGTCTCGGTTTATGACGTCAAATGACACCTCCATTTATGCGTGAGGCTGGTTCGTGTGTTGAATGCAAAAATCTCACAGATACATTTCCTGCCCATCATATGTCCATGTTATGTGATGAGCCTGACTGCGTTTGGTGAACATGATGTGTCGTGTTTGTGAAAAATAACCCTTTCTGGGATCCAATAACAGTACAGACACCATCCTTTAAAGGACAAAATAGATTATCAAAATGAGAAATCTTTTACTATTCAAAGAATAGAAAACTTCATCAATGTTGCTGGTTTTAAACAAAAATATGGATTTAGTGACTCTGTCAAGTGGTGTAACCATGACCTTGATACTTAGCCATGAGGGTCACATGACAATAAAATGGTTTTCTGATGTTACACCAAACTGACTGTGGTTTTGTAGTTTTTAAAAAAAATATGAATAATATTTAAGAAATAATAATAAAATATATACTAAACTATTTAATCTACAAAGCATTTTTGCCTTTTAAAGGGATAGTTCACCCAAAAATGAAAATTATCCCATGATTTACTCACCCTCATACCATCTTAGGTGTATATGACTACCTTCTTTTTGACGAACACAATCAGAGATATATTTAAAATAAAAATATCCTTAGTCTTCCAAGGTTTTATAATGATTGTGAATGGGGGGCTGCTTTTTGAAGCCAAAAATAATGCATCCTTCCTTAAAAAAAGTAATCCATACGACTCCAGGGGGTTAATAAAGGCCTTCTGAGGCAAAGAAATGCCTTTTTGTTAGAAAAATATCCATATTTAAAACTTTATAAATTCAAATAACTAGCTTCCGGCGGACGACCGTATGCACAATATATCTCTGATTGTGTTCGTCTAAAGAAGACCTAGACCGAGCCATCGCTCGAGGGTGAATAAATCATGGGACAATTTTAAATTTTTGGGTGAACTATCCCTTTAATGAGACTTTTTCATTTATTACAATCTCCTGACAGTCACACCACTTAGTCATTTTTAACTCGCCAATGAATATAAATCTTAACTCAAAAATTGAAAACATGTCCATATATGAAATGCATACAGAGAATGAGAAGCTGATGTCACACCGTGTTGAGTTCTGGGTAACTGACTTGTTTAGACGCCATATTAGGAGGATCGCACTGCCTTTCTGCTTAGGAGTTTAAGGCAGTGTTTTGATTTTCATTACCTTTGGAAGTATGAATCTCACTCGGCTTGTGAATTAGTATAATTTGCACACAGCCACTGCAAAACTGTTCACAAGCTTCTAGGGATTTGATTTTGGTTGTCATTTGTTGAAATAAATATAAAAAAAGTGTGTCAGTGTCTGTCCATTGAATGTGTGTCCCACAATCTCTGATTTCCCTCTGCAAAAACAAAACAAAATGTATGCAGGTATCAGTATTAATTTCAGCAGAAGTAGCAGAGGGCGATCCTCCTAAGATGGCGGCACCGCCCCAGCATGCAACGCAACTTGACGTAACTTCACATTTTCTGTTTGTTGAACGAAATCACTTGAGAACATTTCCCCCCCAAAAGGTACACATTTAGACTTAACTAATATTTATGTAGGGCCTACCTTAATAATATTTAGGGACAGGACTTACTCTAGGGGGGATCGTAGCTGCTCTTCCTTTATCGAGACATTTCATGTTTTCCAGCCATGACCAGTGTTGTTAACGCAGGGGAAGCGTGCCTAGTCCAATGGAGAGGGATGTTACAGAGACCACACCCTGCTAAAAGGGAGGTAATGTGTGGTGGCTACACATATGGACTGACCGGTGGGAAGTGCTACATATCGAAGATCTCTGTGGTAGGTCCTACCTAATCAGGGAGGAGCTACTACCGATGCAGAGATGCGTAGCAAAACTGCCCAGGGAAAATTCCTGCAGGTTCCCCACCCTCTTGAAAGAAGCGAGCATGGTCAGGAGCACTGTCTTTAGAGACAGGATTTTAAGCTCATCTGACTCCAGCGGCTTGAAGGGAGCTCGCTGCGTTCACACCTCCTGGTTCAGAGCAGCTCCCTTCATCTCTGGGCCACCCGTCTCAGGGCCACTTGGATGTGAGCTTTGAGGGTTTAGCGGTCTGGACGGGCTGTGTCGCCCTCCTGCAGGAGGCTCAACGGGGTGGACGGGATAAGGGGGATGCCCTCAGTGATGAGCAGGCTGTGGCGGCTTGGTGGCAGTGTCACACTGGGGCAGGATGTTTGGACTGCCGAGAACTGCTGGGCAAAGTCCTCGACAGTGTCGCTGAAGAGGTTGGCCTGAAATATGGGGGGTGTCAGCGTCCTTCATCTCAGCCAGGTCCAACCAGAGATGCTGTTCCTGGACCACCTGAGTGGACATCATCCGGCCGAGGGCCCACGTCGTGACTTTCGTCGCACAGAGGGTGAGGCTAGTCACCGTGCACAGCTCCTCCAACAACCCCAGCTCAGACTACCCTCGTGCAGCCCTTTGAGAGCTTTTGCCTGATGGACCTGCTGGATGGCCATGGCATGCAGGACGGAGGCAGCCTGTCCAGTAGTGCTGTAAGCCTTAGCAGCCTGGGCTGCTGTCAGTGCAATTGCACACCCCACCTGTTGAATGTCCTTGGTGGGGCCCCGTCAATGAGGGTAGTGAGAGTGGAGGAGGCAGCAGAGTGGCTTCGGGCAGTAAAAGGTGACTTCCATGACTTCTGAACCTCTTCATGCACCACCTGGAAGAAAGGTACCGAACCAGTCATCCAACCGTGAGTGCTCGGGGCAAGGTGGAGGGTTCCACATGAGCCCGATGCCTGTGGAGGCCCAGGGAAGCATGACCATAAATTCTGAATCCGATTCAGCATGAGCAACCACCCAGGAGGGGGGCAGCTCAGCTTCCTCATCCTCTCCAGAGGACAAAAGTCCACTCTCCGATGCAGTGATCGACACCTGATCCTCATACGGAGCGCCGAATGAGACACAAGGAGCCCCACGTAGGGGACCTGTGCCAACATTCAGCAACTCTGGAAGCGCGGGGCAACTCGGGGGCACATGGCATGCTAGAGGAGTGGGAAGTCCATGGGGGCTGGCCCGGTGGAGAAGCTCCCACTGTAGCCTTCAGGTCTCCCAAAGTGTTAACCAGACCCGTGGCTCTGCTCTGAGAAGCGGCAGCGGGCTGTGTAACAGCAGAGGGGAATCGTGCCTCCGTGTTAAAGTAGGAGAGTCGAGACTGCAATGGCAACATGGACATGGTCTTGCAGTGAGAGCATGCATCATCCACGAACGTTTTCTCAGCATGCTGTTTGCATGCCAGGCATGAGAGACAGCGATCATGGCCGTCAGATGAAGTCAGGAAACCACCACATCCAGAAACACACAGACGGAAAGAAAGCTTCCTCTTTTAGGTAAACTGCTTTGAACGTTGAAGCATTGAGGTGTGAAGTGTTGCACTCTCCGTGCACAGCAAGCTGGATTGTGCAACACCACTGGATTGCATCACACTGGCAGAGAGATCCCATGATGAGCTGCCTTCAAACCAATTAAAATTGCTGTTTTTCGGAGATACACTCATATTTAGCAATTAAAATTGCTGCTCTTTTCTGCAAGAAATGTACTCTTCTCTTAAAAGGATGATTGGAATGAATGATCACTGTTACAACCCCTCGTCTCCAAAGCAAAATATGAATGAAGTGAGTAATGTCGGTCATATTTACACCCGTATGTCCAGGTGGGTGTGACTCAGCATGCAAATTTCACTGGCCAGCATTCATTGGCTCTTTCAGTTTCCACTTAGAGGTGATTGGGCTCACAGGCAAGACCCGATTAAGTCAGTTCGACATAACATCACATGTGACTGACTGAATGGGAACATTGTGCTTGGTACATTTTTCATTTTCAAACCAAACTTGGGTCTTCAGCCAACAAAATTTCACTCCCCTCTGGCTAGCGCACTTCCCATAATGTTTACACATTAGGGTTGTAGGCAGAGAGTAGGTGGTCTTTTGTGGCTGTTTGACTGCTTTCGACCACATGAGTGTCTACACTACGAAAGCAATCTGGTCTTATGCATTTTCAACTACCTCTGGAAGTGGTCAAAAGTGGACAAGCTAAAAACATTTTAGACCCTGTTTACACCTGTATTTACTATTGTCCACTTTTGATCCGATCGACCAAAATGCATCTTAATACCAGGTGTAAACAGGGCCTGATATATGTCACGATAGGGAAGAAAAGACTAATGGTGCATCCAAACAAACAAAACTATTTTTGTTATTATTTCAAGCACTGTTTTACCAATTTAGCATGATTGCAACCCTTTTTGTAGCTCAACCGCTAGCAGATGCGGTTAGCAATAGCAAGGTCATGGGTCTGATTCCCAGAGAACACATGAACTGACAAAATATATGCCTTGAATGCACTGTACAGAAAGCAGCAGGGATTGGATGTAAGATAATTATTTTGTAATTAGAAATACAAAGATACTTTTTTAATGTCTTATTATAGCCAGTCGGCTTTGGCTATTACGACGACGATGAATGAATGATAGATACATAAAGGATCAGAAAATGTTTGATGTGGAACTCACATCAATGTGCTGAGTAAATGTGATTCACATCATTACAGTCCAACAGGATACAGACTCATCAAGCTCATCTCTCACAACAGGCTGTGCCATGATACTGCCAACACACTCACACACATATAAAAAATGCTTCAGGGAATCAGTGTGAGCTGTCAATCTTCTACACCAATCACAGTAGGTACCCAGGTGGCATTTAAAGGAATAGTTCACTCAAAAATAAAAGAGTATGTCATAATTTAGGCCTACACATATTAAAAATAAAGGTTCCTAAAAGGGGTTAATCCCAAAGAAACACTGAAGAACTTAATAATCTAAAGAACCTTTTTTCACTATAAAGAACATTTAGTGCAGTGGAAAGGTTCTATGGAAGTTGAAGGTTCTTCATGGAATGACAGATGCCAATAAAGAACCTTCATTTTTAAGAGTGTACTGTAACAAATGACTTATGTTAAATGATGTCCAGTGTAATATGGGTTACAGAAAACATCTTGACCATCAGCAAAAGCAAAATTAATAACACTGTTGTTAAACTTATAATACTGCTGGAATCCATCAACTGTATATACTGTTCTTTTTAAAAATGTTAGATTTTGTCTCCTCCATCTCTTTGCCCTCCCCTGCTTGAGTCATTTACCATCTTTATTCAGAAGATATCCAAACTAATAAGTGTAATGGCCTGACAGCTAGGTAAAATGCAATGTGAGTGTGATATTTTGCATAAATCATGCAAATTTCTGTGGAAATAATTGTTTTGCTTGTGTTTTTTTCTCATTTTACACATTTTCCTTTCAATTCGGCCAACAGGAAGTGCAGAGTGAGTCACTAGCTATGTTTTCATTCACCTATTTTTATGCAAATTTTGGGATATTGCATAAAAAACATTGGATAGAAGCGGCAAGAAATGCATTTATTCTAAAAAATGTACCAAAAAAAAAAAAAACCTCACNGCATTTATTCTAAAAAATGTACCAAAAAAAAAAAAAAACCTCACATGACTTCCCCGATTGCTGCAACTTCCATTTTTATTAGAAATTTTCACCAATTTCTCAGGAAGTGACAATTTTGTTCTCTTTACACATGGAATGGAAACTGCTTTATTTGCAAATGTTTCATTTGATATTCCAATTTTGCACATGAGTTAAATTCGCAACTTTGGATGGAAACATAGCTAGTGTGTGTCTTCTTCACATTTTATATCACATCTCCAGAAATTCTCAGAAAGGCTGATTTAATGAAGTGACGTAATATGTGTCAAAATGGTTGATGTCAAATGTTTATTATAAAAAATCATATTGCATTCAATCTTGAGAAGTGCTGATTGTTTGATCTAATTAGAAACTGACAAATTTACACAATGTTTGTGTGTGCTATATTTTATACTTATTAGAGTATCACGCTGTTAGCTAGCTTAGCAACATGTTAATGCCAAACTCCAGTGAAATCAATTAGTTTCAAGTAGACAGGAATAGTACTTGGGAGTGTTATAAATATGAACTGACTAGCTTTACTAGCCCAACTTTGACAGCAAAGCAGCTCACTAGATTTTGCATCACTGCTTATGTGTGTGTATTTGTGTGTTGTTCTTTAATGCTTCCGTAATTGCTGTCGTCAAATCAGTTCTCTTGTTGTCATTAAACACGCTTCAATTTCCACTTCCATTTGACTGTAATCTTCTAGAAAGCCGGTTTGTGTGTGTGTAGTATGTCTTTGTGAATCATTCTTGTTGCATACATATTTGTTTATATACATGAAAAAAAAGCAAATTGACTGGAAATTGATGTTTTTCTGTCATTTTAACTAGACCATTGGTCGAAATTTGAAGTACGTCAGCATTTAGCTTGTTTTAATCACTAGCCGTCCCACATTGCAGCTCTCTCTCTTTCGAACACACAGACACACATTATGAGATGACACAATGCTGTTATGGGGCGTGCGTCAGCATTTAAAAAAATTCACACACGTCCACAACGCACGTAACTGTTTGATCGGCAAGCGGGACTGTGAAAATAGAGCAACCTTTCATTGACATTAGCCATACTGTGTGAGAATGTGTGTGTTTTGATTCTCCATTATTCACCACACATCCAGGTACTGAAGTGTTTTACCTGGAGAATACAGGCAGTGTGACAAATATGCTGGCTCTTTTCCAATAGCTGCGTATCTAGGTACCATTTTAAGGCATCAAATGTGCTCTCGACACAACGACAGCTCCAAAAAGTAGGCAGCATAATTATGTAAGATACCTCGTTTTGACCAGTATTCTAAATCAGCTTCATCAACATGGAAACAGCAATCCCAGAGTACTTTGGCTGCATCTGAAATAGCATACTCTCTTGAGTAGGTACTTATTTTGAATAACTAATTACTTCACGACCACTAAAACAGTATGTTCTATATAGTATGAATGTGTGTGAATGTAATCTGGACGTACTACATCCGCTATACTGTAATTATCATGTGACCTACCAGCAGCAGTTGCATCGCTTCACTGCCATTCACAAATCCTCTCGTGGCCTCATGGAGTAAAGTGTCAATCATATGCGAATACTTCAGAATCTCGCCAAAAGAAGTGGATCAGCTGGATACTTTTTGCCTCTTTTATGAGTAAATTGGACATAAGTCTTTTGTCACCTACTGTTTTTCGCCTACTATATAGGGAAGTATGCAATCGGATCCATGCTCTGTGAAAAATTATCAAGATGGTGGATGACGCAAGAGAAATGTTGATTCAAATTATAGTTCATTTATTAAAGTGCTTTAATTGTTGACAAATAACATCAATCATTTTTTTTAGATTAAAACATATATGCATATATGAGAAAGTTTGTATTTTAGACAGGATTGTTATTGTTAACTAAAACACAATCTATTAAAAACAAGAAATAATGCTGAAATTAAAGAAAATATAAATATTAGACGCAAAACTTAAACTTAAAAAAACTTAAATGAATATTAGAAAGTTGCCTTGGCAAAAGCCCATAGCAAAATTATTTAAACTAAAATTTCATTAGTTCAAAATATTAATAAAATACTACAATAGTATATAAATAAATATCATTTTACAAATAAATTATTATAACTAAATACTATAAAATTAATTTAATTTAAATATATTTTAAAGATAAAGTTACAAATAATAATAAGCCATTATATACAAAATTATAAAATAATATAATATATAAATGAATGTACTATAAAATCTGATTTAAATGGCATATATTAATACAACAAAAAAACTTAATATAAATACAAGCNGAGCTGTATGCCAAAATCATCAGTATTAAAACAATAAAAGACCTGAAATATTTCAGTTGGTGTGCAATGAATCTAAAATATATGAAAGTTTAATTTTATCATTACATTATGGAAAATAATGAACTTTTATCACAATATGCTATTTTTTTGAGAAGGACCTGTATAGGGAAGTATGCAATCGGATCCATGCTCTGTGAAAAATTATCAAGATGGTGGATGATGCAAGAGAAATGTTGATTTAAATTATAGTTCATTTATTAAAGTGCTTTAATTGTTGACAAATAACATCCATCATTTTGTTTAGATTAAACATATATACGTATATGAGAAAGTTTGTATTTTAGACAGGATTGTTATTGTTAACTAAAACACAATCTATTAAAAACAAGAAATAATGGTGAAATTAAAGAAAATATAAATATTAGATGCAAAACTTAAATTTAAAAAAACTTAAATGAATATTAGAAAGTTGCCTTGGCAAAAGCCCATAGCAAAATTATTTAAACTAAAATTTCATTAGTTCAAAATATTAATAAAATACTACAATAGTATATAAATAAATAT